>CM034151.1:256665207-256777587 GCA_019776745.2 Taxus chinensis | reverse complement strand
AATACCTGTTGAATGTCGAGAGGGTGTGCAGGCGGACCGTTAGCGAGAGATAAGGTCGATTGCGAAGAACTCCTTTTTGTCTTGGAAGACTACCTACAAGTAGATACACGACCACCCGAGATTTGATTAGACCAATTAAAATGGGAACTGCCTTGGGCCCAGGAAATATTAAAACTCTTCGAAAGGTGGTAGTTCCCCTTGCTAATATGAAATTAACCACAAATGGATTGTAAAAAATCACAAATTTAATTGCCTCATTGAAACAAGTAGGGGAAAGGCTGGTTTTTGTTTTGATCACAGGAGGAACCGGGGGTACCTGTTGCTATAACCAATATCGGTATCAAAGGGCCTGTTTTAGGGACTTTGGTGAGGGTTGGTTGTGGGTGGTGTGTTGTTTATAAGGCTTGGTAAATAGTTGGGGTAGGTAACGGGGTGATGAGAGGGACTCAGAGAGTACAGGGAGGGTATTCTTGGAGGTAACCGTAGGGTAAAGGGAATGACAGTAGATTCTAGGGAATAGACTATGATGTGGGATGTGTGATCAGAAGTTCAAGAAATGTTATAAAGGACAACAAGATACTACTCTGGTTGATTGACGGGATGCAGGTCCAAGAACTGTGATGACGAAGCCGACCTCAGGTGGGATGACCTGACAATCAGGAGATGAGATATCTTCCCTCCCTATGACCAGATGAGTGTCACAAGGCTCTGGTTACTCAGTTGCAGTCTTGGGCTTGATGTCATTCTCTGCAAACTCTTCTTGTTTCTGCACTTGTCTCTACTTGGCCAAGTAAAATCCGGATCCTTTCAATGACTTCTGATGATCTCGATTAATCAAAAATCCTCCGACCTTTGTTTCTGGTTGGAGGAGGTCATTTACAGGGAACCGATGGCAGTTACGTAACCGACGACAGTCGAGTAGGAACCGGTATCGGTCAGGTCAAAGTGGGCTATTTTTAGTAAAATAGCCAACCTTCCCTCCTTTTCTCCTGATGGATTATTGCGGGCTTGGTCAAGTTATTACGAGGTCGATTTTGGGAGTGTGGATGTATACCAAGTTATAGGTCTTAACTAGGTTATTTTAGGGTTAGGACTAGGTCATGATGAGGTGGCAAAATGAGGTGGCAGGTATGGCGATGTGGATTTATTAATTATAAGGTAATTAATAAATAATTGTGTAAGGTTTAGGTGATGAGGTTAGGTTACGAAATGAGATGTGAGGCACAGGGGGTCGTAAGACACAAATTTGGTGTCTACATGGACATAAATTAAATGGTGCATGACTGGGTCGATAGTAACCTAGACTATGCAGAAGTAGGTTGACAGTGACCTGGATGGGTATATCCGATCAATAATGCAAATATGTAGATCTTCGCTGATCTAGATGTTAACTGGTAATTGCAGGAGGCTATAAATTTTAAAGTCAATTCGTAGAACGGATCTGGGAGAAAAGAAACCAGAAGATGATGGAAAACAAAGATTGAAAAGAGTAAATTGAGGATCAGGACCCTAGTCTATGGTGACCAGGATGAAACAATGGTGGATGGAATGCAGATAGGCTGGTAATGTTGTAACATATGTGCTAGATGATGGATATTGGATCTGAAATAGAAATAAAATATATGAAAAGGATGGGGAAGGGTCTAGAGATGGAAAATATGGTGATAGAGGGTCGAGTTGATGGCAACCCGATCTAGGTGACATCGACTGTAACAGATTGAGACAAGTATGAAGAGAAAGAATTTGAAAGGGTAATTTACAAGTACAATAAATGATGGAATAGGATGATAATAGAGCCCTGACTGTTGTTGGACCTACAAAAGGTTAGATCTAACAAGATAACAATAATATGATAACCATTGAATAAAATAATGCCAAAATAACGGTAACCTCATGAAGGAATGTTCATGAGTGATGTAATCAAGTTGAAAGGAGCTCCAGGAGGTTTGTAGTTATTGCAGGTATGCTCATGCACGAGAAGAGGTTCGTAGGTTGCAGGAAAAATCTGATATGTGAATGCATCTGATTATGAATAGAAAAAAATCACTCAACTTTATAGGGTCGATGGCAAATGGGATGTGCCACCGCTGATCATGGGGAAAGTTTCCCCAATGGGCTAGATTTTTTTATTTTGGTTTGATTTCGTGCTTTAAATCATTAGGTGGGAAGAGGATGTTTAGGGATGAGGTGTCGGCGAGTTGACACTAGAGATGGGTTATAAAAAGCATAGTGATGCATAAGATGTATATTTAGAATGAAATCATCCTAAAAATAAAAGGTTGGTTAGGGCATGAATAAAGATTAATAAATTAATGTTTAAAGATTAAAGGTGATGGGAATTAATTAATTAATAGGATCTAAATAATTAAATTTAATAAATATTAATATGGAGAGGATGTTTAGGGATGAGGTGTCAGTGAGTTGACACTAGAGATAGGTTAGAAAAATCATAGTGATGCATAAGATGTATATTTAGAATGAAAGCATCCTAAAAATAAAAGGTTGGTTAGGGCATGGATAAAGATTAATTAATTAATGTTTAAAGATTAAAGGTGATGGGCATTAATTAATTAATAGGATGTAATTAATTAAATTTAATAAATATTAATATGGGTGGGATAAAAGGACATTTGATTAAATAAGGAGGATGAATAATAAAATATGTGCATGCAAGCGAGGAGGGGATATATACTAAATTTAGGTGTCTACAGATAGAGTTGGCATATAGTGACATGGGCGGAATAGGATCCACCAACTAAGTAGATTGGTAGGATCGAAAGGTTGTGGGAGATTTTCGAAACAAGAATTCATAAATAAGGCTAGAAGGAGGCTGAAATGCCTCTAAAGGAGCAGAAGATGGAGTTGAAATTTGGCCTAGAAAGGTTGGATTGGTGGAAGATAAGAGGATTGCTTTCAAGATAAGGATGATTTTGGATGACATGGTCCTTAAGAAGTGTAGCCATGTTGACAAGGGGTTAGGCGATCAAATATGTGGTCTCGAGCTTAAAATTTTATTGGGAAAGATCATTAAGGGAATGGATTCCATTGGACGGAGTGGATTTTTATGCTACCTCAACTCGAGGAAGGGTAACAATAGGCATGAAATAGGTGAACATTTTTTTATGTAAATTTTTAACAAAAAATAAAGCAAAAATTTCCTTATTAACATGATTAATTAAGGAAAAAGAAAAAAAAAGGAGGTGGATAGCGAAGGTTCCTAAAATGGCCGTCTAAGACTGGTTTTAGGATTTTTTTGGCTAGGAAGAGTCTCGGGAGGTTTCCTGTTGGGTGATTAAATCCCAATCAAGTTGTCAGGTAAGGTGTTGCATTAATTTCATTTGTGAGGTTTAGGTTGTGTGTGTTAATATGTGATATGTAGTAATTTGGACCCCTACTTAAGCTATATGAGCAAGTGAGATGCAAAAAGAATGTTCTTTTTAAAACCAAAAATAAGTGTGATATTCAATGAGGACAAAGACAAGAGAGAAAATATTACAATACAATATAGAAGGTTCAAATAGGAAAAAAACAAGGAATTCCTAGATAGTTCTTTTCCTGTTTATCTGCACTCCCGAGCAATGAATGATCCAAGCCACAAACCCAACATGAGCAAGCAATAAAGCAGAGCCTTGCGCTATAGTGTTAGTGGAAGACAAAAAGAAAAATATAAAAATAAATAGATCACTAAAAGGGTGATTCCACCGGGCATGCCAGGAATGTTTTTCTATATTTTCATTCCTTTTCAATTAAATGATCTAGCACTAAAGAAACTAGCAAACTCAAAAATGTTGGAGGGTTTATCTTAACTCAGATATAATGTGATACAAGTGTTAAATAATGATGGATTCATGATGTTGTAAATTAGATGAAACCTACAAATAGACTAAAAATGATATTTATTAGATGGATTGGGTGGAGGTTTCCCAAAAACGTAGACTTGAGAAGCGTTAACTTCCATGGTGGATGTCGACCCCCATTTGTTTAGAAAGAGATTTGTAAGGACTGTAAAAAAATATCATACAGAAACAATAATGTTACTGAATCTAAAAAATGAATGCTATTGATTTAAAATTGGATTAGATTTCAGTAACTATTATACCTAGTCTAGGTTAATGTCGACCTAGATTATGCATAGACATGTAGATGGCGACCTAGGAAGGAAAATATGAATTGTAGGAAAAATATGCATACTTAGAGAGAATGAATGTGAACTGGAGGATATTAGGGATTTGTGTATGCTATGAGTAGTCTGTAGGATGGGACTAGGGGCTGAAAACTTGAGGAAATGACTGGAAATAGTAGCAAAAGAGGTCTGTTTGATAAACTAGGCCTGGGTTGACAGTGATCTGACAGGGTCAGCGATGACTATGGTAGAATTTAAAAGGAACAATTACCATATCGTACCAAGATAAGAACTTAGATGCTAATCAAACACCAAGATCAATAAGATGAAAGTAATTCTCCAAAATAAATTTGCATAAACATTTACAAACAAATAAGAAACAATATTATATATTATTATGGAACTCAATGAATTACAATGAGAATGGGCGTTGCTTATATATGTAAGGAATAACAATCTAAGAAGCATTCAAGTTTGTAGATCAAGCCATAAATCAAAGAAAGAACTAGTCATCAAGGATCTAGTCAATACCATAGATCAAGGAAAGAAGTATACCTAACAACTAGATAATATCCCCTTAATATCTAAATAAAATAAAATAAATATCCACACACATAAGTGGTGAGGATAAATATAATAAAAGGTAAATAAAGTACATAGGTGAACATGAGCTAAGATAAATACCTACTCTAACACCCGCCCTCAAGCAAAGCTATGGAGCCAAAATAAAAGTGGCATATCCACAGTATGAGTTATGTTAACTAGGCCCAATGAGGTGCTCATGTAAACTATTATCCATGAATCAATCTCGAACCAAAAGAAGGAAAGAATCCTGCTAGAAGGAAAGAGAAAGAAGAAAAATAAGGAAGATGTTATCACGAACACCCCCAAGAAAAACTTATGAAACCCCAAGCATGCCACACAACTCAAGGTAGCGAGGTGATGCAAAAGGATTCATAAAGATGTTTGAAACCTACTGCTGAGTCAAAATGTACTCCAAGAAAATAAATTCATCATGAATGTGCTAATGAATGGAGTGGATGTGCATCTCAATATTCTTGGTCCACTGGTGCTCAAATGGGTTGTGAGAAATGTGAATGGAACTTTGGCTGTCACATCAAAGTACAGTCGATGAATCATGTGGGAATCCAAACTTTGTCAATAACTATCGAAGCCAAAGAATCTGCTGACTCACTATAACTGCTACTTTGTACTCTTCCTATGAAGATGAAAGTGCAATAGCTTGTTTCTTTTTGCACACTCGAACAATTGGAGAAGAACCAAGACAAAAAAGATAGCTAGAATTAGAACACATGTCATCAATAAAACCCACCCAATCTAAATTTTTATATCTAACCAACTAAGTAGAACCCCTATTTTAGTGTAGGCCAAAGTGGGAGGTTCCCTACAAATATCACAAAATCCTTTTAGCAACCTGTCAGTCACTCCTACGAGGAGAATGTGAAAACTGAGATGCAAGCCCTACTGCAAATAAAATATAAGAGCAAGTATGTGATCCGGAGGATTTTTCACTATGAAAATTTTCATAAACTTCCCTAAAATTGGAACATGTTGAAGGGCTTATTGAGACCTTTCCGACGGTATGCTGAACTCCAAAAACAGAGTCCATATGCAAATTCTATCGCCGGTCAAAGATGGACCTCCAAACGGGTCAACTCTGGTCAATAGGTCAACCAGTGGACCAATGACAGGGTGACACGTGGAAGTTGGCGATAAGTAAAAATAGATGGTACTGTAATGTTTCAAAATCAATTCCATGGTATAGAGCTCATCTCAAGCTTTCCAACGCATTTTGAACGGACCAAATCTGAGTTCGTATGTGAAAGATATGCATAGTCAATGTTGCAGTCAAATGATGACGTGGCACACTCTAACGTGGACAAATGGCGTATTATGGGCATGACACTTGGCAGGTTTGTAGTGGATTTATATTTTAAAAAATAATTGTAAAAATCTATTTAATCCATTCCATGTGAATAAATTCAAATCCCATGGTATAAGGAGGATTTTGTGGCAAAAAAGCTATTTTAAGGCTTATCTTATCTCTTTCCCACCAACGTGGGGTCAATGGCTAATTGGGCTCCTAAACCTATGGAAGGGGGATTTGAACCCTTCCAAAATAGTAATCAGCCTTACCAAGCTGCCACTTTGTAGCAAGTGATAGAGAAGGAGATCACATCTATTTAAAGGGAAGCTTTTGGTAGGTTGGAAAGGGGGACAGCGCAGGACCAGTTTGCAGAGATCACAATTTTAGAGGCACTTATGGTTCAAATTAGGACTTGGTGTAAAAATAAAAGTTGTTCACAATTATTATATATTTCCAGAAAGGTAACTTTTGTTGGATGAAGTGCTGTATATTTTTCTGTGTAGGCGTTTTTCCATCGCAGTTTCACAGAACAGGCACGAGGGGCAAGCAGAGATCTGTATTTTACATCCACTTCTGATACGAATCAGACCATGAAGTAAAAAGGGAAGTTTTTAATAATTTCCTATAGTTTCCAGAAATTTAAACCTTATTTGTATAGGTCTTTTATATTTTAATTTGTAGACATTTTTTGAACGTATTTGCACAGAGAACAAACAGAAGAAATGTTGTAGGAGCCACGGATGAACTTGGGAATGATTATGGTAAATTGCAGAGTTCCATGAGGTTTGAATCAGCTTATTTGCAGGTTTAAAGGTCTGTTTAAGTCAAGATTGAAGGGATATTGTACTTCATTGGACGTTTAATGGATCGATTCACTTTTGTGAATCTGGAGATGTAGCCTTCGGTGAACTCCGTTATCAATTTCTTGTTTGTGGATTTGTGCATTTCAGTTTTAAAAGTTTTTTATCAGTTGAAATTCATCATTGGATTAATTTTATTAATTGATAAAATAAGTATAAAATTGGAGTAAATGGATTGAAGGAACTTTCAGTATCCATAACCCACAACAAGATTTGAATACACTTATCATCTTAGATTCAAATGTCAGTTTGAGTGTATGATTAAAAATCAACTGTGAAGTAAAATGGATTTGTATTAGATTCAAGAGATTCACTTAAAGTTGAAAAATCAAATTAATTGGTCTTTTTGGAAGAGTTGAGGATTGGGTTTCAAGACACCTAAACATTGGATCAAATTAACTCAAGATCAATGTTGAGTCTGTAAATTTCAAAATCTGAAAATTTTCTAAGTACTTCAAAAAAATTAAGTACCATTTTCAGATCAAGTTGGTATCAGAGCTGGTTTAGCTTTTGATTTGCATCATTTGATTTGGTTCAGTTTGGTTGTTGCATTTTGGGCTTGATATTTCATTTGCAGTGTGCAGAGTTTAGAGGAACAGGTGTGCAGAAATCATGGCTAAGATGTCCAACAAGACCAAGTTTGAGGAACTGGAAGCATGCAATCATCAAATTCAAGAAGAGAATGCCTTCCTGAGATGTCACGTATTGGCTCTTGAAGAGAAAATTGACACATTGAGAAAAGAGCTAGAATCTAAGGATGAGCTCTTGATGGTGTTGCAAATTGATGGACCCAACAAGGTACCAGTTATTGTTGATGCCTCCACTATGACAGATGAGTGCACAGTAAGTATGATAACACTTAATTCCTCACCCAAAGCTAATTTGGATTCTACTATAGTGCTCGGTGAATTTGAAAAACACACTAAAGGTATAGGATCTAAATTTTGAATAACATGGGTTTTAATGGAATTACCTTGGTAAGAATAACCAAGGTATAACTAACCCAATCTTGGTTGAGGAGAGACCTCGTTATGTAGGATTGGGATATGCTAGTGTAGGGGAAATGGAAATTGGAGAGAACTCCAAGACCGCTGGAAGAAGAAAAGCTTCTAACAGCAAAGAGTCATCCCCGCTAGCATCAGGTGGTTCATCCTCATCAGGAGGATCTGGTAATAATTCACCACGGAGAGGTATAGAAATCCCCCCACCTTCGGTTTACCATTGCTCAAAAATGAAAGGTAAACAAATTGATCCCTTATCTACACCGGAAAAATTTGGCTATAATTTTCAAGCTATGTTGAATAGTTATCCATGCACATTATGTGGTTTGTCTAATCATTGTGTGGCCAAGTGTAGGAAGTATAAATCCATAATGGAACAATTTGAGAAAATGCATTCTCCTAACCCGGCTTCGGCTAAGAGCAGTCAAGGTAAGGTTCCTAAAAATGTGGATCCTAAAAAAATGGATCAAAGGTTTTGTGATCATTGTAATAAACAAGGTCATGAAATTGGTAAGTGTTGGAAGCTACATCCAGAACAAAAATTAAAGTTTTTTAAAAAGGATAAAAGTTTTAAACCAACTAATTTGACCACTTCGGTGGCACCGGTAAAAACTGAATTGAATCAACCCCCTAAAAAGGACAGTGTGTTGAGTAAAGTGGGTAAACAATTTATCAGTTTTATGTTTGCATAGTTGATCGTGGAATACATGCAAACTAACAAGGCAGTTTTGGAAATCCCACTAAATTGTGAAAAGGATAAGTACAAAATTTATTTTTCTGCCTTAGTGTTGGTGAAGTATCGTAAAGAGGAAATAATCAAGTGACAGGTTTAAAATACTTGATGTAATTTTATTTTTTAATGGTTTTACAACTTCATTTTTCAGCAGTATGTATAGTTCAGTGGGCATGATCATTGGTCGGATGTCTATATGTGGATTGTAGTTAAAATACTGCTATTTTCCAATTTGTGGCATGTAGGCATTGTTTGTAAGTGCACAACTTATACAAACTCTTTGTTTACTATGCATGACATTTGTACATTTGTAAGTCTTATTGATAGACTTAATATTTGTAACTGTTAGGTATAGTTGCAAATGGTATGTACAAGTTTTGCACTAACAAACTGTGAGTGTAGGTTACATTTGCATTGTTGACAGTGGTGAGTGCAGGATCAGGATGTACAAAGGAATATGGCAGTTGCAGTGTCATATCAGTTGCAGTTTAGGCCATTGGGTTATATTACTATTATTGGCATTTGATTATTGCAATTTTTATGGAAAAATTACCATGCTATAAACTGGGTTCTATTTTTGTATTATGTAGAGAACGTGTGTATAGTTCAACAAAGTGAATTTCCATTTTGAGGTCAAAATGGTCTTACTGGGGAGGAGTGATCCGGAGGATTTTTCATTATGAAATTTTTTCCTAAACTTCCCTAAAATTGGACCATGCTGAAGGGCTTATTGAGACCTTTCCGACGGTGTGTTGAACTCTAGAAATAGAGTCCGTATGCAAATTCTATCGCCGGTCAAAGATGGGCCTCCAAACGGGTCAACTCTGGTCAATAGGTCAACCAGTGGACCAATGACAGGGTGACACGTGGAAGTTGGTGATAAGTAAAAATAGATGGTACTATAATATTTCAAAATCAGTTCCATGGTATAGAGCTCATCTCAAGCTTTCCAACGCATTTTGAACGGACCAAATCTAAGTTCGTATGTGAAAGATATGCATAGTCAATGTTGCGGTCAAATGATGACGTGGCACACTCTAACGTGGACAAATGGCGTATTATGGGCATGACACTTGGCAGGTTTGTAGTGGATTTATATTTTTAAAAAATAATTGTAAAAATCTATTTAATCCATTCCATGTGAATAAATTCAAATCCCATGGTATAAGGAGGATTTTGTGGCCAAAAAAGCTATTTTAAGGCTTATCTTATCTCTTTCCCACCAAACGTGGGTCCAATGGCTAAATTGGGCTCCTAAACCTATGGAAGGGGGATTTGAACCCTTTCCAAAATAGTAATCAGCCTTACCAAGCCGCCACTTTGTAGCAAGTGATAGAGAAGGAGATCACATCTATTTAAAGGGAAGCTTTTGGTAGGTTGGAAAGGGGGACAGCGAAGGACCAGTTTGCAGAGATCACAATTTTAGAGGCACTTATGGTTCGAATTAGGACTTGGTGTAAAAATAAAAGTTGTTCAAAATTATTAGATATTTCCAGAAAGGTAACTTTTGTTGGATGAAGTGCTATATATTTTTCTGTGTAGGCGTTTTTCCATCGCAGTTTCACAGAACAGGCACGAGGGGCAAGCAGAGATCTGTATTTTCCATCCACTTCTGATCCGAATCAGACCATGAAGTAAAAAGGGAATTTTTTAATAATTTCCTATAGTTTCCAGAAATATAAACCTTATTTGTATAGGTCTTTTATATTTCAAATTTTAGACATTTTTTGAACGTATTTGCACAGGAAACAAATAGAAGAAATACTGTAGGAGCCACGGATGAACTTGGGAATGATTATGGTAAATTGCAGAGTTCCATGAGGTTTGAATCAGCTTATTTGCAGGTTTAAAGGTCTGTTAAATCAATATTGAAGGGATATTGTACTTCATTGGATGTTTAATGGATCGATTCACTTTTTGTGAATCCGGAGATGTAGCCTTCGGGTGAACTCCGTTATCAATTTCTTGTTTTGTGGATTTGTGCATTTCAGTTTTTAAAAGTTTTTTATTAGTTGAAATTCATCATTGGGATTAATTTATTAATTGATAAAATAAGTATAAACTAGAGTAAATGGATTGAAGGAACTTTCAGTATCCATAACCCACAACAAGATTTGAATACACTTATCATCTTAGATTCAAATGTCAGTTTGAGTGTATGATAAAAATCAACTGTGAAGTAAAATGGATTTGTATTAGATTCAAGCGATTCACTTAAAGTTGAAAAATCAAATTAATTGGTCTTTTTGGAAGAGTTGAGGATTTGGGTTTCAAGACACCTAAACATTGGATCAAATTAACTCAAGATCAATGTTGAGTCTGTAAATTTCAAAATCTGAAAATTTTCTAAGTACTTCAAAAAAAAATTAAGTACCATTTTCAGATTAGTATGGGTCAAGTACATGAGACTTCCAACCAACTAATTATACACAGTAGGATCAAAAAGTGAAGTGGTACATGTGGAAGTAAGAGTAACCTAAGACTGAAAAGGAGATGGACTTAGCTTGCAATCATCCATATCAAATTGTCGAAGAAGATCATGGGTGTACTTTTGCTGACTTAAATGAATCCCTTAATTTGTCTAAGAAATCTGCAATTCAAGGAAATAATGCAATAGCCCAAGAACTGTCATGTCAAACTGTGTAGAAAGATCCCTCTAAATACTCTGAATCTGGGAAGAAGAACTATTGGTAAGTAACAAATCGTCAACATACAAGAAAAGTATCACAATATCCTCACCAACATGTTAGGGATACACTATATGATCAGAGTGGCAACGAACAAAACATGTAAATAAAATAAAAGAATCCATCTTCTCATACCAATCCCGAGGGTCTTGTTTGAGACCATAGAGAGACCTTCGGAGCCTACAAACAAGAGAAGAATCCTAAAAAAATCAAATTGGATGGTCCATGTATATTTCCTCTTGTAGATCTCCATGTAAGAAGGAAATCTTCATGTCCATCTGGTATACGGGTCACCCCTAAGATGCAGAAAGAGAAAGTGCAAGGCGTACAAAATCCATGTTGACAGCATGTGCAAAAGTCTTAAAGTAATCAATACCTTCATCTTATCAAAAACCCTTTGTAATAAGATGAGCCTTATACTTGTCAAAGGACCCATCAACTGTGTATTTAGTTTGGTATACCCACTTACACCTAACCATATTTTTTCCTTTAGGAAGAGATACCAAATCCCAAGTATGATTCTTCATCAAATAATAATACTCAGCTGTCATCACATCATCCCACTCTTGTATCCCATGAGCCTTTGAAAAATACCATGGATCCTCAAAAACTACCTTACACAAAATTTCAGAACATGTAGAATGTGCGTGATGATGCCTAGTGGGTGGAATATCCTCTATGAAAGGTTTTTCCTCAGAAACTATAGTACGAGCCCACTTAGGCATAGTGACAACATTAGTAAGAATAGGATCCTCAGTGACATCTATAACCTCCTCATCAACCTCCTCAAAGAAAGGATCCTCAAGATGAGATGAAGAAGAAGAACGATGCGTGGAAGAAGATAATGAATCATGAGGAGTGAAGTGCTCATCAAACTGAACATGTGTTCAAAAAATAACATCATGAGTATTAGAATCTGGAATTCGGTAAGCTCTTCTGTCCTCACAATACCATACAAATATCAAGGGTTTTCTCTTCTTATCCAAAGCTTTCCTTTTCTTCTTTATCACAAATTCCCATGCATGGCTCCCAAAGACTTGAAAAAATGAGACATCTAGCTTAGTGTTGGACCAAGCTTCTTCTGGAGTCAAATCCTCAAGTGCTTTGTAGGGTGTGTGATTCTAAATGTAGTTAGCACAATTAATTACATCTTCCTAGTAGATAGGAGGTAAATGTATAGAATGAATCATACAATTATCCATTTCCTTCAAAGTTATATTCTTCCTTTCTGCTAAGAAATTCTTTTGTGGATTATGAGGAATAGAATTTTGGTGAATAATGCCTTGAGTTGAAAAAAATTTAGATAAATTATTGTTGAAGTACTCCCCCACATTATCAGTACGAAGGTTCTTTATGCAACTAGAATATTGTTTCTCCAAAAAAGCCTTGAATAATTTGAATTGTGAAAAACATCACTTTTGTAATTGAGAAAATAAACCCAAGTACACCTCGAGAAATTATCAATAAACGTAAGTGCATACTTAGCTCCATTGAAATATGGGGTAGGGAAAACCATCAAGTCACTATACACAATCTCAAGTGGTGAATAATCTCTCTTAGACAAATTATTAGGAAAATGATCTAGGTGTTTTTTCCCTAATACACAACCATGACAAACTCCCTCAAGACAAGAAATTATAGGAAGACCATCTACCATACTATGAGTGCTCAAATCTTTCAAATATCTGTAATTGAGATATCCAAATCTTTCATGCCAAAGATTACTCTCTAAATCTTCATGAGAAACCAATCATGTCCCTATAGAAGAACCGTAATCAAAACCCTCAAAGTGATATAGTCTAGAACTATGATCAATAATACCTTGAGCAACCAATGAATGAGGCTCCAACAAAGTTCATACTTCTGCTCCACGTGGTGTAAAAGTCACTTTTTTTCCTTGACCAGAATGACATTTTTGATATACAGAAAGAAAATTTGTAATGATGTTAGGAACATATAGTGCATCTTGGATACTACCACCATCAAGTTTTATATCACCTTTTCCTTTAATAGAAAGAAATGAAAAATTTCCAACCTCAATTCTGGAAGTAGAACACAAACCTAGAGAAACAAAATACTCCTTGGAAGAATTCATGTGATGAGAAGCACCATAATCTATAACCCAATTGTCTGCAAGTGGTGAATAAGATCTCCCAACAACATTAAGTGCTTTGTCATGCTGATTAGAAGAAGGTGGCATGGAGATAGAATTTTTTTTCTTGATTGCATCCTCTAAGGCTTGCATTAGCTTATAACACATATGTTCTTCATGATTACTACTCCCACATAAAGATCATTAATGGCTAGACTTATTCTTGGATTTAGAAGACTCCTTGGGTTTTGAGTTATTTTCTTTGGGTTTAGGAGCATTTTGAGATGAAGAAGGTGTGTATTTTGTTTTATTGTTTTGTTTTCCCTTTCCCTTAGGATTAGATGCAACTAATGCCTTTTGACTTTGGATTCTTCCCTAGTAAGTATTTCAAAAAATGTTTCTAAGTGAGCCATTTTGAATGTGTCACCTAAGGCATCCATGCTAGAGAAAAAGGTAGAAGAAAAAAATTGGAATGGTCCTCTCAACTCGGATAGAATCAAGTAAATACACTCTTCATCTTTTTAATCTCTTCCACTCCCCTTCAACTGTGTCAAAAAATACTTGAACTTAGTAAGATAGTCTATAATTATTGGAAAATATTTAGGATTAAGAGAGGTTATCTAAATTTCAAGTTACATGGCTCTCATATGATCCACCTTACCAAATAAATCCTCTAATTTCTCCCATATTTTGAAAGGAGATTCACACTTTTCCAAATGAAACAAAATACTGTCACTTACATAAGTTCCTATAAAACCCATACACTCATCAAATTTGCACTAGTTATTTTGAATAAGTTTTGAATAAGTTAAAGCCCATAATCCTTTCTGCTTAATTTTTGTTTCCATTCTTGGTTTCCATGTGTGGTAATTACGTGTTTTTAATGGCTCAACATGATCTAATACAAAAGTAGATGCTATCCTCAAAAAATTACCAAAAGAAATGTAAGAATCAAATAATGCAACAAGACCCCCAAGTAATGAAACAAGAGTCCCCCCTAGATTTTAGAACTTTAATGAGTGTGTGTTACAATATAGAACTTTATAATTATAGTGTGATTCTCAAAATAAATATTTCCAATGGAAAGAGCATAAAATAACAAGCACTTTTGCAAAAAAATGACACTCAAAACCGAGTTACCGATCAAAAGTTACAAGCTTTTCAATATTATGATCTACTATTTATTTTAGTTGTCACTTAAATGTAATAAAATTCTCTTTCCTTCACCACACAAATAAAATGAAAGGGATATGGAGTTAATCACCAAATCACAAGCTTTAAGCCCTCATATGACCATACCATATAACCAGGGGCTAAGTATTTCAATGGGTGTGTGTAACTTACTATTATGGGGTGTGCCACTTGTTTTTGAGAAATTCACAGTATGGTAAGTACATTCAAACATCAAAGTAAAACAATAATAAGTCATAAATTCTAAGTGCTTTATGAACTTTGGGTGAAAAGAGTTGTTACGTGGTTGCACATGTAACTAAGTGTGAGTGTGTATATCCTTTCTAGGATATACATATGCACGTGTAGTTGCATACATAGCTATACAAATGGGCTTATACCCCTGCTTATGTAAACCATTATTCATTTTAGAACTTATCCTCTCAATGAAACAAATTGAAATTGGAGGATGTGACAAGAAATATAATGCTATTTCTACTCTTCCTCCCCAAAAAATATTTCACACCACACAAAGAAAAACAACATATGGTTCTGGATTAATTCCAGTATCAAACCCTAAAGCCCCTCCTAGGAAAAAAACATACCTTAAGGGAGGATATGACCTTTTGGAATGGGTCTCATCTCTCAAAAGGAAATAAAAAATTTATCCAAATTATCAATGGACCCCAGGTGAGCATTCGGGGCCTTATGGCTATGGTGATGTCCTACAAAATAATGGTATATATACAATTTTTATTCAACACATCTAATGGAAAGGATTTCATGCCTCACGAAAATAAATTTATTGATCCTCTTCTAGTCTTTATAGAAGAATTTTTAACGACTGAAACATAATGTAGCAAGCTTGATATATTTTTTATATCATATATGTTTTTGTATTTACTTCCATGGGTTGGGTCCCCTATAGAATACCCTGTTTACTTTCATGTATATACAATGAAAATGTTTCATGATGGATCAAGATCCAATTTTTCATCCTCTGTCACCTTTTCAATTTTATTTATGTGAGCATATAAGCATTCAAACACCCCTAAAATGGTAGAAATGTGATTTCCTATTTTGATGAAACACTTGTTAATTTCGGAAAAAATAACCTTATTTCTCTTTACTCTCCAAGAAATTTCATTAACGTATATCTCCAAATTAATGAACTTATAAATAAAAATATAGGAAGCCTTCACCCTCCTGTGAAATGTTATCAAAGAATATTGAACAACTCTTTTCTATTTATGAATCTTGTAGTGCAGGTACCGGTGAGGAGGAACATTATCTCAATTTTTTATTCCATTCCATCAATGTATTCTCTTTCCCCTTTTCATTATATTTGTGGTCATTGATCTTATTATTTGAGTTTGAACGTGATCTTTTCACGTGGACATATTTTCCTTTTCGTATTTACTTGAATGAAATGTCATTTACTTATTGGTTTATCACATGAAGTTGCATACAAGGCATGCCTTCTGATTTTCTTCTCACAAAGTATGAAATTCTGGCACATGCCTCTTCATCTAGGCTAGTGGGGGTAGGGGAATACTTAACACTTTTGAAAAAAATGTGAAGTTGCTGATTGTACGGCTATAAAGTTACCCCACCATATGATAGCTTTGTATTGAGCCACACATTCATTTTTTCCCGCCTTCAAGGGTATCTATGCATCTTGCAACATTGTAGGAAATGTAAGGATACCAACTACGGAGCTTTAAATATGGCCTAGATTAAGGTTTCATTATGTGTCAGTACGCATATTCCATCAGAGCATGGAGATATAAATGTAACTTGTAGTATTGTAGAAACTATAAGGCTTCTAACCACTAAACTGCATGGATGCTCCTTTGACCCATATTTCAACCCAAAAGAGCCACGTGTCCCTTTCCTTTGTGATTTGAAGATGGGGATGCAAATTTCAGCCTTATAACAACTACAAAGTTGCAAAATGTAAAACTATAAAAATTTCTCACGCCAAACCATCAAGATTCTCTAAATGTTCTCTTTTTTACGCCTTGGGAAAGAATTTGCAAGTTACACACCCGCATCAAGTTTGAATTTTGATAAGGGTGAGTGAATGAAAGAATAATCCAAGTATATTCCCTTTTTAAGCATCAGAGTTGTAACTATAGTTTCCGACTTTGTAAATAATGTGAATTTGTGCTTAAGGCCTACATACCCCTAGACTCTCAAAATATTACTTTTATCATGCCTTGGGGGTGATGTTGTAGGTTGGCATCTTACAAGAGTGAAAACTTGAAAAATTATAGAAAAATAATTTTCAAAAGTAAGAGTCCTTATTCTGAAGGATCAATCACATCGTTAAGGTCATAGTAACATTGCCCATGTCCCTCAAACCTACAAATCACCGAATCAACCAAGAAACATTAAGGTATTAGAAAAACATAATAAAATGACTAGGAACATGGAAAAATTTAGTCAATTTCAATCTCGGGGGATCATTGATCTTATTGGGAATGGTTAAAGAGCTAACAGAGAGGGAAATACACATAAAATTCTCATGGGGTGATACAATTTTTTTCAAAGACTTACAAAAAAATAAAATGAGCACCAAAAAACATGATTTTATATAAATTTTACAATAAATGTGTTACATATTTATGTATTCAATTTAAAATAAATTACAAGTATTCAATTTTTTAAATCCATTTGTCTTCGGTAATGTATGTGTGTGTGTGTGTGTGTGTGTGTGTGTGTGTGTGTGTGTGTGTGTGTGTGTGTGTGTGTGTGTGTGTAAGAGAGAGAGAGAGAGAGAGAGAGAGAGAGAGAGAGAGAGAGAGAGAGTAAAGAATACAATAGCACATCTACAATAATGACACCATGTCACCATTTTCAAAAGATCCATCGTGAAGTCCATTATGCCATAGAATAAATAGTATCATCATAGAGTTATAGATCTAATAATAAGCCTTGTATTTCCCAACATACCTCTCATGAAGTGATATTAACACTTTCCTTCATGAGAAGAAATATGGAAGAAATTGATACAATAAGAGATAATATCATGTGTAAATTAAGTCACCAAAAAATGATAGGAAAATAAATAAGATAGGAGTAAATATATCCTATAAATATAATAAGTAGTGATAATTCTATTGTCTAAAATACCTAAAATAATATAAGGTACCCCCTAGTGAAATATGCAAACAAACTAGGGAATGTTAAGTCCTACCTAACTCCATATGAGGCAAGGCATTGATTCTATCTATAATCCACCCCTACCCCTAGCACTTTTCATATATGACCCACTACATTAGATGTATTCAGGAAAAGAATGTGTCTCAATATCATGTACTCCTAAATCATCCATTCTAAAAGTGTATCAAGGTAAAGAGTAAGAAACACACATGTACTGAAATACAATGGAGGTAAACTTAAAAGGGATACAATGAGTTCTTAGGTCATATATCTAGAGGGGAATGATCCCTCCACTAGGTCAACCTTGGGTTTCCAAGGCTTGTGGTCAAGATAGAGGAAGGAATTATGTTGAGATATCGATAGTTAGGTGTGGAGAGGTATGGACCAACAAACATACATGATATAACTAAAATAAAAGTGGTGATATCTAAGGAAATGATAATGGCTAAGAGTAATATACTAACTATCATCTAAACATGTAAAATACTAAGCTAACATAGCACAATGAAGAAGGAAATTAACTTATCTATGAAAAATGACAAGATATGGTTACAACATTCACCTTGTACCTATAGGGTGGTCACTGATGCATCTATCTCTCTAAATAATAAACATGCTAAGAGAGAGTCATTATTAGGTGGATAAGGGGGCATTGTTCATGTCCTAGACTCACTATAGGTGACCTAATAGTGTAAGAAACCATCCAATAAGAATAATTTCTAATTAAATACAAACCATATCCAAGATAAACCAAGAGATAGGTGACAATATATGAAGATGGCATACAATATCACATCTAATGGTAATATGATTGATTCTAGACTCCTTTTATTTTGACTATCAAATGAGGCGAGGGTATATATAGGACATCATCACCCATGAGTGATGGTTTCATCCATGGAAAAATATAACACTGACACCATCAACCATGGGAGAAGGCATTGGCAAAGGGTAAAAAAATAGGTAAAGTGTCATAAAAATTAAAAATAGTGTTTCACATATCATAAATTTGGATAAATAAGGTGAAAAGTGGTGAGATGCAAACAAGAAGTTGTGAATGTTATATACATGAGACCTAGGAGGAAAAGGATAACTAGTGCAAGGAAAACTAAGGCCAAGACCAAATAGATACATTCTCTTTGTGCACTATCTCTAACCCAGAATGGTTATGTGAATAACCATTCCCCATTCCCGATAGACCTCTTAAGGAACCCACTCTAAATATAGATTTATTAGTAACCCTTATCTACACAAAATAAATTTTTAGTAACAAGTATAAAAGATGAAAATTGATAAATTAGGTGTATACATATTCCCTAGTCATTGATCATCACATGTTACAATAGTGAAATGTAAAAGGAACAATAACCAGATTGTACCAAACCAAGAAAATAGATGTTAATCAAACACCAGGATCAATAAGATGAAAGTAATTCACTAGAATAAATTTACATAAAAATTTTCAAACAAATGAGCAGCGATATCATATTTTGCTATGGAACTCAATGAAATACAATGAGAATGGGCCTTGTTTATAGAGGCAAGGAATAACAATATAATAACTATTCAAGGTCGTAGATTAAGCCATAAATCATGGAAATAACTAGTCATCAAAGAACTAGTTAAGTCCATAGATTTAGGAGAGAACTAGACATCAAGGATGTAGTCAATACCATAGATCAATGAAATAACTATATCTAAAAACTAGATAATATCCCCCTAATATCTAAATAAAATAAAATAAATATCCACACACATAATTGGGTGAGGATAAATACAATAAAGGTAAATAAAGTACCTAGGTGAAAATGAGCTAAGATAAATACCTACTTTAATAGAATTAGATAAAACCAAGGATGAATGGATGAGAAAATAAACCTGCAAGAAAAAGGCTAAGAAAGAAGGTTGCTGGAGAATTTGTGAGTGTTGTTGGAATTGATTTGAACCTACAAAATATTAGATACGAGAAATACAAAGATAATTCAATAAAAATATCAATAAAACTACACAAAGATATTGATAAGTCTCACAAAGGATGATCATGAGCGTTGCAAGCATGCTGAGACGATGTCTGGGAGATTTGTGATTGTTGCATAAGTGTTTAGGAAAGAGATAAAGTTTACAAGTCGCAAGATATTTTCAAGGTTTGCATGCATCTAATTATGATTTTTTAAAATTAGAAAGGAAGGATTTAGTTTTATAGGATCGATGGTGACTAGGCTAGGTCACCGCCAATTACGGGGAAAGTTTCTCCAACTATCAAGATTTTGTTGATTTTGGTGTGATTTTATGATTTTTAAGGATAGGATTAAGTGCTTCAAAGCATTAGGCGGGAGAAGGTTATTTAGGAATGAGGTGTAGGTGAGTTGGAAATAAAGATGGGTTAGAAAAAGAGTAGGGATAGGAAATAGAAAGTCCATTATGGTAAGGTAAGTAAAGGATGCGAATTAATCAATTAATTAATTTATTAATTGAAGCTTAATTAATTAATGTGAATTAAAGGTGATAGATATTAAAGTTGGCATTTAATTAAATAAGGGTGATGGAATAAATACTTGTGCGCATGTGGGTGATTAAAGGTATAGATACTTAATTTAGTTTTCTACAGTCTCCTCCTCATAAGCACTCACCACCTCCTAGATCTCAGGTGTGTACCTCTTGTTCATTGACTCAACATTTGTCTCATACACCTTTGATCTTAGAGCATGGTCACCCAACTTCATCTCTGCAAGAATTGGGTGGAGGAACCTCTTCCTTCACTTTCATCGGTTAGCACACTCATTAGTACACACTTAGGGGACATCATTCTTATTTATTCTCCCCCCGTATAACATTGAAATGTGTCTAAAACTCTCATCACCACATCTTTTATTTCACATACATCATACACATCTTGATACATTCTTGTATCGTCATTATCCGATTATGCACTCTCATGCCACGGTTCACACTTGACTGTTGAGGGCATCCTATATGCATGAACCTCATACACTATATATTTCACACTCATGATACATTACACACTCGAGGTATTCACAAAAAACTACAAATTTGGTGCTTTCATGACATATATTTCTCACATACATATGACACAACCTACTACAAACTAGATGCATTCACTATATATATATGTCATGCACATACGACATGACACACTACCCTATGAATTACTCAATTTTTGGTTCACACTTGACTACTAAAGGTTTACATTTAAAATGAACCCCACCGGACTCACTCACTCATTCTCTACATTATACGCTTTGACGGTCATATATATTTAACGCACACAATTCAAACCATTTCCCGATGATACATTCTTGTTCTACGGTTCATCGTGACAATTGAGGGGGCATGTATAAATAAGCCTCATCTCATGTATACACACTCAAAATCACTTGGGGGGCATGTAGATCCTATCAAATTCACTTTGCACTATTCCATCTATACTCCATAGTATATTGCATATCTTGGTTGCACATTGTTCTTATTTTCTTATACTCGCACATCACACTTGCTTACTATGTTAGTCAAA
The DNA here is from genome assembly GCA_019776745.2 of Taxus chinensis. Taxonomy (NCBI): domain Eukaryota; kingdom Viridiplantae; phylum Streptophyta; class Pinopsida; order Cupressales; family Taxaceae; genus Taxus; species Taxus chinensis. The sequence goes on along the minus strand of CM034151.1, from coordinate 256,756,336 downwards.
TGTATCGTATGTCATTTTCTGTTTCCATATACACCTACACGTTCACTTGCTTTCTAGTTGTGATCGTAAAATTTACACAGATCGATACACACAACATGGATGTTTAACGCATTACTTATTACTAGTCCCACATCAGCTCCTGGGGGCATCCACTTTCGTACTCACACTTAAATGTTATTGTTTCGATTTAGACTACTTCTTATTCATACTAGATCACTACATTGTATTGGATATTACAGTTTTTTGACATACCTTTTATCTTCCTAACATGTTAATGGGTGCTTCATGAGTAACATTTGTCTCATAGGAACCCTATGCCACCATGGTTGTCTGTTACATTGCTTGCTATTGTCTTTATTTTTTTGCTATTATATGTAATTGTTTGCATGATTTTCTCTATCTCTTGCTGGCTCTCTGATTGTGTGTATGATTTTGGACACATTGGCCTTGCGTGTCCTTTGACAGTGTGAGTGATGTCCAATGTTTGAAACATGCTTTTCACAGTCTACTTTGTCTACATCATTACATTTTTACATTATCTTCTTGCATTCTTAGCTTAATTATTTTCCTCTACATGCGTTTGTATTTCATCTATACTAACACTTTTTTTCTATCCACTTTTTTTTCTTTTGCTCTGGTTTCTACCAAGCACACTCCCTCACCTTTGTAGGGCGTCCATTGAAGCACATCGATCAGTCCTCCTTTGTGCCACATACTCCTCAGTGACATCACATGCACCCCAAATGAGGGGGCATCCTTTGATTGAATTGGTCTCCCCATAAAACATTTTACAGTTAAAGTATAACACATTTCAGTACCATTACAACATAGTCTTCAGTCTCAACAATGGCCCAAAACCTGACTTGGGTCTTCAGCACACCACATACACCAACACCCAAACCTTGACCATAGTGCCTGGGTTCCCCTGACCCTTCTTGGAAGCCTATGACCAAGGGGTAGTTACACAACATTTTTTAGTTTAGCATAGTTTTCAACACTTTAAAAAATAGATTTTACAAGGCACACAGTCCTTCAGCACTCGGCATACATGCACTACACTATCTTTTCTACTTTCACATTGGATTGGAATTTGAAATGGATCATATTTTTACACACCATCTATAGTGTTGTTTATACTTTGGAAAGAAGTAAAAGGTTGGAGGACGAAACCAAAATTCTCTCCCTACACTTCTTCTGTTCTTGGTGTGAGATCGCCCAAATAACTCATACTCAGTGTAGTTGGTGTAAGATCACCGAAAAACTCATTCTTATACAACATCTTCAAGATCATTTCTACACTCTTTACTCATCATGGATCAGGTTCACATGTTCATTTTAACATTTTTACATCCTTTTTTAAATACATTTTTAATCATTTGGATTGACATTTTCATAAACACGTATTTGAATACTTGTTTTTTCTTCTCTTTTGTAGGTATTTCCTTATGAGAAGCAGTATTCATAGCAATCAAACATCATCATACATCAAGAAACATAGAAAAAATGTACAACATGACATCTACACATACTCTTTTACCCCTAGGGTCATCATCATCATCATTTTTCACTTTCTCTCCTCTAGTTTCCAAACTTCACTTTTTATCACTCCACACTTTTCCTTGTCTCTCAGCATGCTTTTTCACCATCGATCTACATGTTCATCAGGTTTTTCATCTATTATCTATTTTATGTTATTGAGCATTCACTCAAAAACATAAAGTGGGGGAAAATGTAGACACTAAATCACACACTTTTGGTATCTATCTAGTCTTGATCACATACCGCTATTTATATGATTCCTAGGACCTAAGAGAGAAAAGTACTAATTGATCACTATCTTTGGCAATATTTTTTTGTTTTTTATTCCCCCTTTTGGTCTTACACTCCTTCTTACCCAGTCTGTATTTTCATACTATGATATTTCTCACTCTAGACACCAACACCCAGCTAGGACGCCAACGCCCAGGTGTCCCCTTCCCCTATGGGTGCCCCTGACCTATTTTTAATTTTCTCACATCTTTTGGGTCCTTTCTAGGTATTTAGGCATCTTGTTTTCTTACTAGTAATCATTTTAGTGATTAATTACAAAATTTAACAAAGGGAATCATATAAATATAAATTTATGTGATCATAATAAAGGACCAAAACACTAAGCATCTACTACGACCACCTAAGGTTTCATATAAAACCATATTAAGAGCATTCAAGTATCCATATAACATCCATTCAAGGGCAAGGGACTACATTTCGGCATACTCTTCATAGGTTGAGAGTTCATTGTTGACATACACACATCTATTTACATTTCTACATCTATCTAGTGCTCGCTATTAAAGTGAAACACACATAATATCCACCGATGGCACAATCTATTCACACACACATGCAAAACTACATCGGGTCTGAGATGTAGTGCAGCACTTGGTCATAAGTTCACTTCGTGAAAGCCAAGGAAAGTTTGACCCCTCATTTGCATTATTTTTCTTTTTGGGATTTGATGTGTTTTAGGGTTTTATAGGCTATTTATTCATTACAGGATACATGTTACATCTAAAAATTTTAGCGCGATAAAAGGAGAAACATCTTGCAACCCTGTAAAATTGAGTTTCCACAGCTTCTGAGTAGTCACGAGTGACCCGTGACCCGTACAGGTCCCTAGTGCCCTAGGTGCCCCTAACCCTCCATAAGTGCCATGGTCCCTTGAATTTACAAAATTATTGAAATTTTCTAAGGTTTGGTGCAATAGATTCCCCTTATTTTTTCATTAGTTTCGTCACTTCGGCATAGTTCAAAATTAATTGTGAATCAACTAAGTTTTCTTATCTCCTTATTTTCAACTAGGGTTTTTGAATTCAATTGCTTATTTGTTTGTTCCAAATATGTATTTAATTATATATTAGCTCTATTACATAATATATATTAAGTATTTTATTTATACATTTAAATAAAATTTCATAATTAAGTGGACAAAGTGATAATGGTTTGACGTAGTAGGCATAATCAGATGACCTAGCTATTCTATGTGATGGTACATGATGGTTTGAGTTTCTTGGTGAATTGAGAATAATAGTATAGGTATGGTGAGCATGATAGGAATGTTTTGCGACACTCACATGAGCCTCATAATGTAGGTATAGGTTATGGACTCATTTACAGGTGCTCATCTAGACCTAGTCTAGGTGCTTGGAGGCCAAATGGAGCATGATATTGAATTATAGAGCCATGTTAGCTCATGGAAGCATTCATGTGAGTGATACATGATGTCACAAGATTATCAGGGCCTTTTGGAAAGGTTTCATGCTGATTTATGAGGTACTTATACTTTATTTTGGCTTAGAACATGCAAAATCCTAAAACTTGGTCATGCAAGTCCTAATGGTGGTGAAGATGCAGATATATTTGAAAAAATATAATGATTGGAGATGTTATCAAAGGGTTTTTTTATGTTTTAAGAAGAATTTTAGGTTTTCATGATGATGATTTTGTAAGTTATGAAGGTTAGACCAAACTAGGGTTCTCGAGAGTGCATTTTCCAACTTAAAGTGATAGAAATGCTCATGGTTAGAATGTGTAAGGTTTAAATGGTATATTATCCTTTTATTTATGTCAGGTCATGGATTTAAAAATAAATAAGAGTTTAAATGAGGTCAAATGAGGCCCAAACATTTATGAATGATCATTAAGAAGGTAAGAAACTTTTTATGAGTTTGAAACCCTAGTTTACTAGTGATGGAGAATATATTATTGGTAGGGGCCCAAAATGGATTGGTTTTGGTAATACTATTATTAGAGTTTGTAGAGGAATATTCCATATTTTAAAGAGGTATATTAGAGCTTGTGACAGTATGTGGGCCCCACTCAAAAAGGTAAGTTCCTGGGGATTTTTCAGTTTGTAGAAAAGTTGTCCATTGAAGGTATATAATAATTTATCATTTATAAAACCATGGGAGTTGTACTAAATTTCCATGATATTTTCAGGTCATGGTTGATGTCGTATATGGAAAATTGTGCCATATCTTTGAAGATTAGTTTTTGGGACTAAAAGGGCAATTTAGCAATGTTAGCCAATGAAATTTCTTGAGCACTTGTGAGATTTGTGAAGGAGTTTAATTTAATTGAGGGTGTTTTAAACATATAATGTTTCATGTTTCATGTTTTTTTGAATCATTTAAATTTCACTAATGTGGCATGGTTAAGGTCACAAGTTGAACTAGTTTGACTTGTTTAGGACAGGACTGCTTTGGCTAAAAGATTGATGTAGAAGACCCATATTTTGGCATATATGATGATGGATAACCATTTTACAGTGAAAAGGAAATTTTTTTTTTTTCATATTTAATACATTTAGATGTTTTAAAGTGGTAACAAGGGTGTAAACTAGTTGAGTTTCCAAAACTACTTTCTGGGAAGTTCAATTTACTAAAGCGGAAAAGAGGTGAGGTTTGCATTTTTGGATGTTTCATGAGGTTTAAAAAGAATTTATATGTTATACCAGTCAGTCGATTTCCAATTATTAGTAACATGTTATAGTTGAGGTGTTCTTCGGTAATCTTTAGCTTGTTTGGTGAAGATTGGTTCCTTAAAGTGTCTGGTTTAAGTAGGAAATATTCATACTAAATGGTGTTATAAAGAAAATGATTGGTGAAGATCTTAGTGTGAGCATGGATGATGTATTTTACATGTATGAGACATTAAAAGGATTGAAAATTTAGGGTGATGTGTTTGGACGTCTTTGGTGAGCTTGATGATGGGATTTTAGTCCTTTTTTGGTTTGTTTGGTTGACTTGGTGCATAACCGACCTACATGGGTCCATTTAAATGAATTTGAATGTGTGTAATGTTATGTTTTTTAAGTTTTTTATGGTCAATCTCCTTGGGTCATGACTGACCTAGGATTATGTTTTTTAAGTTGATATGCATATAAAGTGCATATTTTGGTTCATTTTTTAATTAGTTGAAAGAGAGGGGACAATGAGAGCTAGGTGAGAGAGTACAAGAGTGTTAAGGGAATTATGACAGAGATGAGAGAGTGTTGAAAATTTTGAAGAGTGTTTAAAATCTTGTGTCCAAGGTTTTGTGCCAAATTTAGTTCATGAAAAATAAAATTTGAGTGAATTAGGAGAAAGAGTGTTTGAAGGTGTGTGAGTTGAATTAGTGATCTCCATCAATTGTGGAAGGAAAAATACTTCATATATCTTTATATAAAGGTGGTTGAGTTGGTGTTTGATCACCTTAAGGGGTTTTATCCTCCTTTTGGGATTGGTGCCTCACTAGATTAGGGGTTGGTGCTCCTTATAGGGTTGGTGCTCTATTAAAAATAGGGGTCGGTGTTCCTTGTGAAATTCGTGCTTCACTAAATTTATGTTCTTTGTGTAATATAAGTAGAGTTCCAGTGGGTTTTCTTCTGCTTGAGGGTTTCCCACTTATATCCTGTGTTATTGTGTACTCTTTCATGACTTTTATTTTGTGGATGGTTGTTGCATATTTTTAAGATCAAATTAATGAATGGTTAAATATTAATGGTGTATGAAATTAATCTAAATTTTTCTAAGGGATTAAAGGAGTGATTCATCCCCCCCTCTCAGTCCATCATTTTTATAATAACAACCATTTTTTTTGAATCATGTTTCACAATTTACAATTTTCATGGAGTAAAAGTTGAGATAGAGATAGAATGATAAAGACAAATGAATAGAGAAAATGAAGGCACTTGTTCCTAGAAAGATAATGGGGGATAGTAAACAAGAAAAACCATCTATTTACAATAAGGAATTCATTATATTTTATAGATTTACAATCCATCTCTTCATCTACCCACTTATGACTTTTCATATTCCCATTACAAGTGACTTTTCAAATGTCATTAGGAATGTCAAAATTAGTCCACTTTTTTATATTTGTAAAAAAGACATTTACATTGCACAAATATTACATAGTCAATTTAATGAATAAGACACAAATTCATTATTATACACAATGAATAATTAGAAGGAAGGGAGTAGAAGAAGAGCGAGAATAGAAACAGGAGAAAGATAATCGAGAATAATGGAGTAGCTCCACTGCTTGATGAAGACCACTCCTGTGATGAATATTCCACATCTTATGCCTCTTGCGGAAATTCAATTGGCTTGAACTCAATTCCTTTCACCTCTCTGACAAAAATAATGTTATTTTGATCTTATTTGATTGAGGAATACTCACATACTCCAATTTGTTGATCCAAGCCTCTAGAATGTGTCTTAGCTTCTTGCACTCAGTGAACCAACTTTTGTGATCTCGAGAAATGTTTCAAATAAAACCACAGGTTGTTGTGAGTTACTCCAAAGTGTCTTTATTGAAAGTGAAAGGATCTCCTACCATTTTCCAAACCATTGTCTTAAAAAGGAGGTCACAAGAATCTCCCAAGGATGTGTTTTCATTGATATGAGGGGGATTTAAGATATTCTACAAATTTTCTTGAATCTTCACAGAATTCCTTGAGCATTTTTATACAATTCCTCAAGCTTTGTCAAACTATCTTTGAATACATCGCACCTTATAGCCAGGGTATGGAACCAAATAGTAGCTAAGTTCTCAACTAGGTCCATGAGCACATTTTTGTGTATCAAGAATGAGGTGTCAAAAATACCCATTTCAAAGGTCAGTGGGAGAACATATCCCATATCATATTTTAATTTATTCCATTTCCACCCTGGTGGCCTTTAATTCTTCATATGGTGCCCAAGATGAAGTGAAAAAGAGAGACGACCTCAAAAAAAAAGTACATTCCATTTTTCAATGATTTTTCCCCACCCACTTGTAAATTTGCTCTCACCCTGCATTGTGAATCCTTGGACCTTGCTTGAGGGCTTGCAGGTAAAATTTTTTTGATGGGTGAGACCACCTTAACTAGAGGTAAGGATGATGATCCTGGTTCTAAGAATGATTGTACAAATGAATACAAGGTCCTCACATGTTCCTCTAATTGATCTATGGTTCTTTTGTATTCTTTATTCTACTCTAGTATCTGAGTACAAGACTCCTTGAAAAGATGAGTGTCACCCTCATGTGTAGCTTGACCAAGTGAGTCTCTGTTCATCTCATAATCAATGGGATTCATTTCTTCCAAAGGCTTGTTCACCTTGGGTCTTGAAAATTCTACAAACTAATATCTATAATTCTCAGTGTAGAATCTTGAAGTCACAGAACCATGGGAATAGATCTGATGGTGTGGAAAAGATCTTATAAAGCTTATGTTTCCTATTGTGGGACCAATTATTTCTCATTGTGAGCTGATTTAACGTCCTCATATGAGACACTTAGCTTTGATTGATGCACGAGAGATTGGGAGGGGTCAATCTCTTTTTGTTCCAATTCCTCAAATTTTTTTCCTTTGAATTCGTTCCTCCTCTTCAACCTATTCCTCCTTGACCTTAGCTTTATTACAAGACTTTGTGGAAGATGGGAATTCAATTCTCTTAATTTCCAATACCTTCCTCTTGTATGTTTTCTTAGAATGGGATGAACCAAAAGCTCTCTCAAAATCCTTGAGGAGATGATGAGTTTTATAGTTTATCTAAGCATGGCAGAAGGGGTGCCTTCTCTTTACTAGAAGCTTTTTTATTTTAAACAAATATTTCGATATTTAAATAAATGGTTTGGTACATTATTTTATATCTCCATTTTCACAAACACTCCATGAGAGAAGAGGAAGGAGATATGATTTCACTTCCTAGTACTCTGGATCAAACAACTCATAACCATCTTTTTGAACTCCTCCAGTGAACCGATCAATCCCCATTTGTTTCCATCTCTTCCATAGTCATCCTAATGTACTTATTTCATTAACATCAAGATCATCTGCATAATTATCCCAATAGTATTCCAATTGGGGAATGTTATGTAATCCAGGAACATTGAAAGACTTGTGATATTTCTGTATGTGGAAGTTGGGCCTAGGAACATAGGCAAACAAATGAAATGTGATGCAGGAGCATCCTTACTACAACAATAAATTTTGGAGTTTGTACAAAAATAATTAATTTTTGGATTGAGTAAGGTTATTTAAAGTTTAGGCATGTTTGTAAGGTCTTAATACATCGCCTAGAATAGTTAGAATGAGCTAATTCTTTGTAGGATTTGAGCTTGGAAGGTTTCCCTCCAAAATGTCTAATTTGAAAATTTGAATTTTTCTAGATCCAGCATTCTAGTGGGTTTCTAGCTTGTGTAGAGTAGTATTTTAGGTGTTTTTCATAACATGTAAAGTAGTGTGATAAAGCTCCTAATTTTGTCATGAGAGGTCCTTATTAAGGTAATGAGATGAACAAGTCAAGCTCCTAATTTTGGTCTTAGCTCCTTCAGGTATACTTGTAACTCTTAGACCAAAGATGGGGATATTAATGATTGTAATAAATGCCAAGATAAGTAAGTTATGAAGGCTCTAAGAGCCATAGGAGGTATACATAGCAAAGGCATATGGAGCCATATATATTTCATCCTTAATTAACCACCCTTAGGCCATAATTTGAATTAGATCTCTAAGAGCCTAGTTTGAGAAGAGTTATTTGCAAAGAAGCTTCAAGATTAAGATAAGTTTGCAAAATCATTGTGTAATAGGTATTAAATATCTAATGAATCTGGTGTTGTATGAGTAGGGATATTGTTTTGCATGAGATTAAACCATTAGAATTTGAATTTTACATGGTGATTTGGGAACTTTTATTGATGTAATCATTGAAGGAATTTTTATGCATGGAGAGTGAATGGTAACCATGTTCACAGACTAAGTCTTTGAACAATATAAATTAGATTTCTCGTTATTGTCAAAGAAATCCATGCCTTATAATTTTATTGGGAATGTACAATATAAGTTATAAAGGTGGAATTCCTTGTAAAAGAAGTGTCTCCAAATCACCTAGAATAATATTTTTTTGATGAGAGATTATAATGAATTCCTAGATTGCTTCAAGAAACCCTACATGGAAAGGAAAAATCTATATCCTGCACTGAGAGGACTCAAGCATTTGATATGAAAAGAACCTTTGGTAAATTATGTGATATAAAGGTGAATTATTTGAACCTCATTGTTAAGAGTCTAATAATTTAAATCATCACCATTTATAGCATGGTCCATGAAATTCATTACAAAGGTTGAAAATGTATAACCATAGGAATTTATAGCATTGAATAATCCCTCGTAAGGTATCTGGCCTATGACAGGGAGTTGCGTGTTTTTATAACCCTAAACAATGAGTAAGATCTCTTGAATGGAGGTCTTCCAAGAGCCCAGATGACATCCACTAGGTAAATTAATTTGAAGAAGTAACTTTTAGATAGTACCTTAGTATAAATTTTGGAGGCATTAAAATTGAAACCCTAGTGACATTTATAACTGATTCTTGCTCCTAGGGCTTACCCTGAGAGGCATACTTTAGCAGGGCAAAGAAGCCTAATTAGAGGCTTTAAAATTGTTTGATGATTTTACAAATCATTCCAAAGGGAGGTAACAAATAATATTTTATATAAATCATCCTGAGGAAGTCCTTAATGTGTAATTCAAGAATATGCCTTATTTTAAAATTCCATTGACATTAAAAAGGGAGAAATTTTTGGTTAGTCTAGGAGAATGTCTTCATTTTTTTCAACACAGGTATTTTGAGTTGAGAAGAACTAAGGCCTCATTTTAGAGTGTTATCATAGTTACAAAGGTGAGTAGTGAGGGTATTCCATTGGATTTTTATAATGAAATTGGTTCTTATCCTACTATCCACAATTTTCTAATCAACCTCTAAATTAGACCAGGGAGAAAAAGTGTTAAAAAATGATCACCAGAAAAAGGAGGTTGTGTTTGAAGTTACTAGAAGGGGTGTATCAAGCATACATGCATAATGAGAATGAATCCCTATGAACAAGGTAGACAAAAATATTATTAACTAGCAGAGTGTTGCCCCAGGCTACTAGGCAAGAATAAGTAACTAATTGCCAAAGTAGTGATAAGACAAGTTGTGAAAGAGATTCAAGAAATAAAATGACTTTGCAAGAACTTTGGTGATGGTGAAATGGATCCAAGAAATTTTATGAGACTTTCTTTAGACAACTCTACAACCCTAAGTGCAATACCAATTTTTTGCATTTTTCACTGAGAAATGCATTTATGAGTTGCATGAATGCCTTCCTAAAGCATTTCATAGTAGGTAACTTTTCCAAGGTGGATGAAGAATGGGGTTTTGAATACTTTGAACCCATTTTTCCCTTGTGCAAGTAGTGATTTGAATTGTAGGGGAAAGAATGAATATTTCCCATGAGGAAATACCATTTCAGTAATAGAACAATTTCTCCGACCAAATATTGTAAGTTACATATTGGAGCCTTCTCAGACTAGTATGATCCTCTAGTGCAAGAATTTTTTTGGTAAATTTCTAACTTCTTGGATGTTAAGTAGGATCTTGTTGAAATTAAGGAAAGGACTGAATTGGTTTGGCACAGTTAGTGTGGACTACATCATAGTGGTATCAGAGTGGGAGATAGTAATATATAAGTGAATGACTAAATTCTTTAATTGATATTTTTTAACATGACAAGTAAAATTTGAAAGCAAATAAAATGAAGCTAGAAGAAAGCATCTTAGTATTTTCTACATGGGTGAATTGTTAGAAAAATTAAATGAAATTGGTGATGCTCATATAAGCATGCAGACATAGATCAGATGCTTGGGGTCATGAGAGTGACTCAAATAGAAATCATGGAATTTATAAATGAAGATGATAAGAAAGAGAAAATAGTGGTAAGAGAGATGGTGAGTCATTGCTTATGAGAAGACTACTACTTCAGCAGTAAGATAAAGAACCAGTGCACATAAGAAGCTTATTTAAGACCAGATGGAAGATAAAAGGTAAGGATTGTGATTTTATTATTGATAATGGTAGTACAAATAATATTTTTTTTGAATAAATGGTTAGCAAACTAAACCTAAGGATGTTAGTGCATCCTACACCCTATAGAGTAGATTGGGTGCAAAGAAATCATTAGGTTCTTATGAATGAACAGTGTACAGTGTATTTTAAAATGGATAGATTCAAATATGATGTTTTAGTGTGACGTAATTACTAATGGATGTTTTCAATCTTCTTTTAGGTAGAGCATGGCAGGTTGACAAGAATGTTGTATATGATGGAAGAAAAAACACTTGTGATTTGATTAATAATAATGAAAGGTATACCTTATTTCCTTTAAAAGATCAAGATGCAAGAAGTGAAAATATAAGCATGGTGTTTTGGACATAAAAGATTTATTGGGAAGAGATCAACAAATTAGGTACAATAAGTTCACGAGTGAACTCAAGAAGGAAGATAGTAATATTTATGAGTCCTTGTGAGGACAAAAAGGAAACTACAGTTGTAAGGAAGAGGTACAACAATTTGAGTCCTTTATGACGGACCAAAAAGCATAAGTGAGTGCTAAGGATCAATCCCAAGGTGAGGATAATAAGGATTAAGAAGTATGGAGAAGAAATGAGAATTGAAGGAGGAGGAATAAGGTATAGGTACATAGATATGAGAGATATGAGAAAGGAAGAGAAAATGAATAATGGGCATGGAAATTAGCCCTTAAAGATTTCATGGAAAGTAAGATAATAAAATAATTTATATAAGAGTAGAAGCATGAAGAGAGAAATCAGATTTAGGTTGATATTAAGTCAAAGAAAACAAGAGAACATGTGGTACAAGGAAGCATGGTGTATGAGAAAGAGTTTCACATGCAATAGTCAACAAAAGAAGTATAATTTTTTCCTCATTTTCAATCTAAATATTTGAATTAATGCATGATAACATATCTCACAAGATAAGAACAACAAAAATTGAGTAATGACAGTGACAAGAAAAGGATAAGTTGGATTCAAGCCAGTGGAAGAAAAACTGCAAGAAAAACAACAATTTCAGGAGGAACAAGGTGAATGTAAAAAAAATATGATCAGAACTTTTTACTTAATCTTGTGCTTTTCAGACCTAAGTAAATTTAATATATTTTGGTAAATTGAAATTCAAAAATAAATTGTAGAGAATGTTATGGAAATTGAATGTGAAGTAAGGGATTGTACAAGAAACTCAAAACAAGGAAAGATAGAACAAGTGAAACAAAACAAGAGTAATGAATGTGTTGAAGGAGGATATAAAGAAAAGAGATGTATTTTAGTGAAGAGGAAGCATGAAGACAATACAAATGAAAGGGATGAAGAGAAAGAAGCCAAATATGATGATTTTTCTAACTTGTTTATTGAATGTGCAGGTTTAGTGCAAGAAAAAACAAGTAAATTTGTTCTTCATCATGACAAGGATCATTCAAAGAAGGAAATGAATAAAAAAATTCCAAGTATGATCAAAGTACTAACTCGAATATGAGGATGAATTGCAAAGAACTAATATAGGCTTGAGCAAGCAAGAAGTTTTCTAGGCCAAACAAAGTAATAAAAGAAACAAACAAATAAGTCCAAGAAAGAGGAAACAAGAAAGAGAAAGAAAAGCAAAGATCAAATAAAAAATATGAAGATGAAATGGAAGAAAAAAGTGTAAGGTACAGTCAAAGAAGACAAGAAGTAAGATAGGAAAAAAGATGAAGAGAAACTGGAAGAAGAATAAAAAGAAGACATGAAATTATTTTCTTCAGGTTGGGAGTATGATTAAGGAGCATCCTTACTCCAATAAGAAATTTAAGAGTTTGTACAAAAAAATGTTGTTTTTGGATTGATTCAGGTTAAGCTAAGGTTTAGCATGTTTGTAAGGTCCTAATACACCACTTAGGATGGTTAGAATGAGTTAAGTCTTCATAGGATTTGAATTTGGAGGTTTCACTCCATTTTGTCTAATTTGAAAATTTAAACTTTCTAGAGCCAATTTTTGGATATCTAGGTTATGTAGGGAGTTTTTAGGTTTTTTTCAGGAATGAAGTAGTTTTTTTAAGCTCTAATGTGGTCTTCAAACCTTACTAGGGTAATGAATGAGCTTGTAACTCCTAGTCATGGTTTAGCTCCTTCACATATCTTCTAATGTAACCATTATCTTGTAAATCTTGCATATGACCAAGAAATGTTAGTTATGAGGGGGCTCAAGCCACATGAGGTATAAATATACCTTGTAACTATTTATTCATCATTGATCAATCAAGAAGAACTCGAATTGGACCTCCAAGAACCTAGTTTGAGAAGAGTTATTTGCAAATAGTCAGGAAAGAGATTGTAATATGTGCATAGATATTAAATATCTAATGAATCTCATTTGTATGAGCAGAGAGAAGATTCACAAAGTTAATAAGGGTTGTTTTACATGTGATTAGAGAATTTTATGGATGTATTATTGAAGGAATACATTGCATAGTGGTGAATCTAACCCTGTCACAGACTGAGTATTTCACAGTTGAAGTAGACCTTATTCAAATAATATATTTCAAATAGAAAGGGGCATGGACATATCTTGTTATAAGGTGGAATTCATGTTTCATATTCTCAAAGACATCAAATATTACAATACAATATTGATAACTTGTTAGGGTACTGGATAGTCAACATACCCTGTATTGAGAATACATAGCATGAGAGAAAGAAGTGTAAACATGTGCTACAAAGGTAAATGGAACCTCAATGGTAATATTATCTTTTTCACACCATTAATACAGACCTCCATGAAAAGTTAGGATCCTTGAATTGATAACCAGAGGAAGTTATAGCAAGAAAATCCCTCTTGGGCATGCATACAACATAGTTAGGGTTTCTAAGGTAAAAATCCAAGATCTCTCGATTTCACCCTTGGATTAGTTGAAATTTTGTAGAAAGGAATGTGAAGGAGTGTTATAAGTGTTTATAAATAAATTTTGTGAAAACATGGTGACAATGAAGAGATTTTGTTGACAGCCCCTGGGAGGTACTGTAGCAAGGTAGAGAAGCCTAATTAGAGGCTTAAAATTGTGATAATTTTGCAAATACTTCTAAAGGAGGTCAAAAAATTTTGTAGACAAGGTGCATTCCCAAATGGGTAATAAAAAATATATTTAGTTGATTGAATGAACCCTCCAAACAAAATTTAAAACTGAAATTTCCCTAGAAAAGGATTGGTAAGGTGTAGTGGTATAGAATGGTGAGTTGTGAAGGATGTTGCAAATAGTTTAAGAGTTGAGTCAATCCTGTTTAACCACAAATGAAAGCACCAAAAAATTTATAAATCAAATTACAAAGCTAAATAAGGAAGGCTAACACCATGGCCACCTAATTAGCTAGGGCTCTAAGTCTAGGAATGTAACATTAAGATAGAAGTTTAAAAGAATGCCTAATTAATGTGGAAACAATGCAAAAACTAACTAAACATGCCTACTAATATGATCAATTACCTAATATGGACCTAAATAGACCTAAGGGGAAATCAAATGGTTATGGTTTCTACTCAAACAATGGTGAAATGACCTCTCCAAATGACTTGTTATGTCACTTTAGATTATTCATCTACTAACCTTGATGAAGGTTGTAAGCATGGATTGGACTTGTCTTAGAAATCGTATGTATTATATGAGATGCAAATCAAAGCGTGGTGTGTAAAATATAAAGGAATGAGGTGCACCCTTTTTATAGTTTTCTTTTTGGAGAAACTTGTATTTTGGTTCATGTGGGACTGAAAACCCCAAGTTAGATTAGAATTGGTAATCATGATTAGGCCTTGCTAATCACAATTAGTGAATTAACAAGTGATTAAGAGGTATGAAGCCTTAATCAACCGCTTAGGGTCAGTTAGGAGGCTAAGATAAGTTTTTGAAGCTTGTTGAGACATTTTGGAGGTGAATGGGGTGATTTTGAGTGGTTGGAAGATGGGTTTGAGTCAATACTAGGGCATATTGACCAAATAAGGGGGAAAATAGGATTAATTAGCTTATAAATGCTAATTGTCTATTTTGAAGAGGGGTTTGGCTTAGGATTCACTGTAAAATGGAATCCTAAATGCGAACGGTATTTGGTGATCAACGAAGTGCTTGGTAACCAACCAAAGTGGTAAGAAACGTTAGTTAATTAGCCAAGAGTACTAATTATAATGGAATTGGAAAGAATAAAAGTGATTTACCTGCGTTTTGGCAATAATATTACAAAAGAAAAATTTAGGTGTCTATAACAAATATAAATTTAAAAAATGGCACTCATAAATGCCATTGGTTTGGTCAAGTGACTAGTGGAATGCTTTAACCCATACCATTCCATCATCCTAGTTCTTAAGACAACTAGTTGACATATTTTGTAAGAAAAGACCTTGAAGACTAATTCTAGTAGTGAGAATCAATTTAGTGGAAGAGATAGCGTGGATAGAGACTCTTGAACCTATTGAAAAGGTGTCAATATCAATATTTTTCACTAAAGCAAAAAAAATGCAAGATTTTGAGGCATTTTGAGTTGACTATAATAAACATACTAGTGCATAATGATTGAATTGAGAAGTTTGAACTAATTGAGCCTATTTGATAGTTTTTTTGGCACAGTAAGAGGCTAGTGGAAGTGTGGAAAAGGTTGAAATTTATCCATTACTCGTTTGGAAGATAGAAAATGCTAAGTTGCATGGTTCCATGATTTGAGAATGGTGGATATATTGTTAGATAAGGGTGAATGACTAAATTGTGAGTTTTGCTAACTTATTGGGTGTGTTGAAGGTCCTAGATGTACTACATCAAAATGTAATGAGGGATGTCTCAATGTTTGTGGCATTCACTATACTCTTGCATGATAAATAATTGAGTGAGATAGGGAATGATATTCCTTTCTTCCTCGAACCCGTGCACTTGAGATGAACCTGGGAAATTTTCCTGCAGAGCTCTACCATGATGATCTTATCACTATGGTACTTAGGTAGCCTGAGCGGAGAAAAGTCAAAATCACTCACCTTGATGTAGGTGACGGTGTGAAAATGTGTAAAGTGACACACGCACTTCTCAACCAACTTAGCTTCCTAAAGAGATATTATTCTTTTAGGATTTACTTCAAGGAGTTAGATGATGAACATGGTGAATGCATCATTCACCTGTTTGAGATGGACATTAATTTCCTTTAAGGTGGTCTGCTTGTAATTCTCAAAGGTAGGAGATCTCTAAGGAACATTCTAAGCAATGGATAATCCTTTATATGGTTTAATGTATACGAGGGCATACACTAGATAGGAAATCATCATGAATCTCTTTGTGGCGAATCATTGCATCAACTACTAGTGTAGATTTTCACTAATGATCTAGCCTCAATCTATCATTTTATTTTCTTCCATGAATGTCAACATTAATTGGTACATCCAGTCTTGTATGTCCTTGGTGTGTTTTTTGTGCATTACCCTACTTAGTAAAAAGATTAAATTTGAGTAGGCTTCATGAAATTCACTCCTTGACACTAACTTTAGAATCCGTTATTGTTTTCTCCTAGGTTTCAACTAGGAGCCAACCACAATCCCTTGTAAATAAGATTCTATCCTAGTCCATTATTGAGTTATTAAATATATTGTGATTATCACCATGTTATTATGAGTTGTAATTTGTATAAAACTTGATATTCCCTTTGGTATCAAGACCTCCAATAGTGAGTTATCATCCACAGTGGTTTTTTGAGAAGCAAGGTCATAGTGATTAACACAAGCCAAGACCAATTCGGTGCTTAGGACTAAGAGTGGATGACCTCCTTCCCTAAAAATTTAACTGGAAAAAATATTTTCTTACAGATTTTCTCTAACTTCGTTCATCAATCATCATTTGATTTCTCATTTCTTCTATATCCAGGTGGGCAACATCATTGTCTCCTACCAGTGGATATTCAGTGGATAAAGTGGAAATGGGGTCATATACAGTTTATTTGATCTTCAAGGTTTTTTGTAAGAATGATGGAATGATGAGATGAGGGTGTATGAAATATTTGGATGTTATTTGAACACTTACTATTTTTAGTAAGTGACACCTCACCTTGATGTGATAAAATTAGCCAATTTCACAATTTCTAGTTTTGGAGTCTCGATCTTGAGGTTTGCATGGAGGGTCTCAGGAGTTTTATTATTTGTTATCAGAATTTATATTTTTAGTAAGGTACATAGACCAAATTACTAAAAATATAATTAGGTCTTCCGGCTATCGTATTGGACAG
Source organism: Taxus chinensis (assembly GCA_019776745.2). Taxonomy (NCBI): domain Eukaryota; kingdom Viridiplantae; phylum Streptophyta; class Pinopsida; order Cupressales; family Taxaceae; genus Taxus; species Taxus chinensis. Next base: position 256,739,217 of record CM034151.1, on the reverse strand, counting down.
AAAATTGTCTTGTTTGATTAGGAATTTCATCGTGAGTTCTTTCTCAAATTTTTAGGTGTTTCTACCCTCCGGATATTTCAAAATCTATAAAGGTAAAAATTTTGGGCAGATATGTATAGGTGGATGCTATGAAAAAACCATAGGATCAATGGGAATGAGTATTGGATCTCCTTAAAGTATTTTTTGAATGGAGTGCTCGAGAAAAATTTCATGAAAAACAGAGTAGAAATGAGCAAGATATGATCAAATTTACCATTTTGGAAGGAGGGTTTCTTAGAAAAATCATAATGTGAGCAGGTGCATTAGAAATGGAGGAAGGGGTGTTATGAAAAATGGCTCAAAATGCATAAGTATTATTTAAATATTTGAACTTGAACCATGGCTAATCACAACCCCCCTTTAACCCACTTGCACACTCACACACTAATCCAGGTTGAGAGAGGGTTAACACTTTCCAAATGGGTCTGGGAACCTTCGTTTCACCTTAAAACATTTGGTAAGTGGTGAAATGGATCAAATTTGCAATCATAATTTAAAAAAATTCCATAGGATCGTCTCTCATGAGAAACGGGACATGTTGATTCAATGGAGTGAGTGGAACACTTAAGCCGAGGGAGCATGTCATGAGTTTTAGTACTGGAAGGAGGTGTGCAAGAAAGGGGTCACATTTTGTTGCACCCAATGAAATTTTGCACCAGGTAGAAAGGTTCAATCAAGATCTCAAGGTGCGCCATTGGGGTGCTGGAACATGAGGATGGGGCCAAGATTGCATGTGAGTTGTCAACACCTTCATAACACTCATGTTTTTCACTTAAGTGACAAAAAATCATCTCCCATATCCATGGGGTCACACTTTTTTTCACCCCATACATATTTTCACCTATTGAAAAGGTAAAAAATTGCATCCAAGGTATGAAAATGCAACCTAGACACTTATAGTAATCCTCTCTTCACCAATAGCTACCAAAAATAGACCTCGGAGAGTGAGGATTCAACCCTAGAGCTTCCCTAAGAGTTTCATGGGAAAATTTAATATTATTTGGAATGTAAATATATAATGAAACCAATGGTACCACGTTCAAGAGCTAATTATTCCTAAAATTCACAATTTATCCCTTTTTTTTATTTTGCCCACGAGTGGTTCTCGGAAGGTCAAACTGCCACTGGAGAGAAACTTGCATTTTTGTCTAACTTATCAGATGTATCATGTATAGGGATGAATTAAATTAACTTTTATTTTTTAATCAGGTTGCAACTCCCTTTGGAACTAATAGAATGCTCATTTGAAACTCCATTAGGATCATAGATATTTACTTCCACTATCGAGCCAATATCTCAAAATTCGGACGACATAATCACCCAAAAAATTATACAATGTGAATTATACATTTTTTATATTTATTATTATTTTTTTCACTTAAAAATTTTATCAGAGGTTTCTGAACCATCCCAAACAAGTTAACTAGCTTTTTCACTTTTTTCATTTCCCTGCATCGTGTTATAAGTAGCCCGATGTTGCACAACTTATTCGTAAACCTACCTCGCCTTACATAACTTACATAATATACCTCAAATGATATCATATCTCATTTAAAATATACTCAGATACATTAAATATTTTTTATTCATCTCCAGAGGATGTTCATTAGGTGTCAAAATCCTGAAGATAGGCCTTTTTAGGCCTCCAGGAGTAGTTCCTTCAATTTGGATCACATTGAACCCATGAATTGTTTCCCACCAACTCACATGTACATGAAGTAAAATTTCAAAATCTATTTATCACATCCATCTCATCCATGATAGGGTTTACTTATTCAATGATATGCTGAAGGACATGTTTACATTACCCAGCTCAGGGATTTTTTAGTGTGGGCTTAGTTGTCATGGATTTTTTTTTCAATTTTTCATGCTAGACATTTAGCATGAAAACAAAAATTGTCCTCAATTATTAACATAGTTAGGTTCCACACAACATAGTACCATATCACTGAAATGAGGATTTACTAAGCAATATCATTTTAAGGTGTTATACGCACATGTACAATAAAATATAGTGGTTCAACATCATAGTATATTCACAATTTGCATGAGCCCACTTTCCTCATAGAAAAATTGACAAGACTATACACCACACATATGTTATACCCATACAATCACAAACTTTTGGCTCATTACCAATATTTCCTAGAGGTTCTAGAAATCTTAAACCTATACTCTAATACTATATGTCATGCCCACTATTTTTACACAAAATTAGAGCTAAAACCATGGTAGTATTTTTTAATTTTATTTAAACACCTAATGCATAACCACATATGTTTTTGTTTCACATTATGATGCACCTACATATTCACGCACTAACATAAAGTCATTTATGTTTCAAATTAACCTTATACACAAGTCTATAACCTCCAATACTTGTTTATTATATTGGATTGCATAATATTTAGAGAGAAATTAGATACAAATTACAAATGTTACAAATTTATTATTATATCCTTCAATTCATATGTTCTTCCCTCTAGGATGCACTACACTTCACTTTTTCTAAACATTCTAAAGGTTAGAAAATGTGTCCAATGAGGGAGCACTATAAGCATCCATATAATCACTCACCAAGGTCTTTCCAAGAACAAATATGTTGTTACAACATTAAAATAACCCATACACAAGCACTCTAATAAGATAACCTTATGAATAGCCTCATACCACTATAACTAAGAGATAATAATTACAATAAAGATAAATCACAAGACTCATGCATTGAGGTAATATTGATCATGATATAAACTTAAGTATGAATTTCACAATTGCAATTAGATTATACACACAAGGTAGGAAATTTACACATTTATGTCTATTGATATAACTTCTTAATAACGTGGAATTATATACACTCTTAACAAGTGACCTTTCAATGATTACATCTAGGTAGAGACTTTGTCAACATATGCTCTAGAAGGAGGGTTGCATAAGTAATATCCACTCTACACAAGTTTACTCAAATATAGAGATGTTATCTAAACTTGATCTATTCAAGGTACGTAGAGTGATAATTCCATCAAGATATTGCCCTCATTTTTAGTTTCTTCTTACACATATATATATCAAAATATATATTTCAAAAAATCATGAATGATTTATCTCACATGAGGTTTAGAGTTAATCCTTTTAGTAATGATTAAACTAAAGAGTGCAATATAGAGATATTTTATAGTGAAACTAGTTCAATTACATTTAAATTTAGTGTTGTACCACATTATAATATAACATGATATGCCTCTTCATCATATAACAATTAAAATTATAACAATCATCAAAAAAGAATTTACACCTAGATACAACAAAATTATACAATTATAATGTGATATTACAAATTTCATTCTTATTTTTCTTTAAATAGAAATACAAAATTTACTGTAAAAAGGGAAAATTATCTAAGCAACTACATTCCTTCATCTTCTCACCAAAACACCTATAAGTGTGTAACATCACGGTTCGACACAAGGATGTCATTGATTTCATTCTTCCTATTGAGTTATGGTATCATAAATTTATAATTTATATAGATAAAAGAGAGAAAGTATTAGAGCCACTCAGTAGGGTTTCAAAAATTATTCAACAAAATTTAGAGTTTATGAAATAGTGAATTCACTTTTTTGGAAGTGAATCTTACCCTTATTAAGTTTTAAATATTTTAAATAACATACATAAAAAGGATGAATAATGTTACAAGTGGATATTTTTATTTAATTAACTTCCAACATTAATTTCAAACACCAGAATAACACTTTCCAAAGTGAAAATTGATCTAGAAAATATCAAAACAAAATGGAAAGATCCCACTTAGCTGATTCTGTGTAGATTTGAAGGATTCTAGGTGGTATAAGTGTAGGAACAAATATATATGGAACTGAAAATGCTTCATTACTAAAATTGTTACCCGAAAATGAGCCTAGTCAAAATTGTATAACTCAATCTAAAGCGTCCATATACTCCTCACCCTTTTGTATGGTCTTGGAACTTATAAACACAAAATTTATGCACTTGGGTACATTTCTAGGTCCTAGAGCATACTAATATACATATGATTCCTAATCAAGAAAACTAGTAATCAACAATGTCTTTTGGGTCTTTTTCTTTGTTTTTTATACTTTTATTGATCATACACACTCTATAGCCCTATCAGTATTTGATTGATTTATATTTTATGGCCTCCAACACTAGCTCCTAGTTAGTACACTTGCGTCCAGGTTCTCTTGCCCCTCCTCGATGCTCCTCACCCTTTATCCCCTTTTCTCACTCTTTTGGGCATCTTTTACATCTTATCCATCTTTTATACTTTTGGGTCAGCCTTTTAGTTGTTAATTACAAAATTCAAACAAGGGAATCATATCTATATATATTTATATCTCTCAAATAAGGGACCAAGAACTAAGCATTACATACTATCACCCAATACTGCATCTAAAGGTACAAAGATTATCTCAAAGCATCTATCTAGCACACTCACTCAAGGGAAAATGGTTTCATTCTTATGTATACACAACATAGGAGGGGAATATTATTCTATTCCATTACACACATTTCTATCTAGAGCATTCTATATATAGTATGTTACCTTAGTACAACTTGCACAAGGGCATCCTAGGGAATCATTACACACACTCTCATACAAAACTACATTGATTTTGAAATGTAATGCATCACTTGGTACTAAGTTCACTCTTTTGGTGACTACTGGGGTCAATCTGACTCCACATTATGCATATTTTTTAATTATATTTTATGTGGTTTGTGGACATGTGTAGGTAGACAATTTATTTTGCAAGTTATAGGTACATTCAGTGATCAAGGAGCAAAAATAGAGTGACAAACAAAGACTAGCAACGAATCTCCTCGTGCACATAAGAGAAAAGATCCAAATCATTCACACAGACACTAACACCCAAAATGGATACTAACACCCACACATTCATGTCCTCCCATGGGCACTCCTTTCTTACACATTATTGAATCTCATAACCTCTAGCAAGAATTTATGACACTCTTCTTAGTCTATTTTAGTTATTCACCTACCTATATCACTTCCGAATTGCTCGAGAATAAGTGAAGTCTCTCTATACCCTCTTTCTTAGGGTTTCGTATTTATACATGCTTGTTAACTTGCATATTATTGTATATTATCATTTGTATATTATCTAGGTCTATAAATTCTTGAGTACTTTTCATACCTAGAAATTTGTGTCATTGTGTTTTGGTATTTTTCTCTCACCTTAAAATTGGCTCTATAAACTCTATTCAAACCCTATTACTGGAAGAATTTATTTCAAAACAAATTTATATGGGTTGTGGGAATTCCTATGAACCACTACCATTGTCCAATAATCCAAATATGGCTCAAACCACATGTCATTCTCCTAATATTTGATATCGACATTAGTGCAATCAGATTTGGCAATTATATTATGACAATAATTTTCTTGATTTTCACACTTACTCAAATAATTAGGAATGTTTGTTTTACTTTCTTGTAGGATGAACATGTAGAATCTTAGACCTCAAAGGAGACTTCATACCTATAAAGGGTGTTACCATAATGTATGTGCATGAGTTATTTCTCAATTTACGGAGCTTTAATTTCCTCTAGTGCTTATTTTTTCATGAGGATTTATTAAATGTTGTGTTGGTGTCACGATTTATTACATACTTAAAGGAAAATATAGATGAGTGTGTAGAAAGACTTTTTCTCACTCACAATAACCTTTATAGTATCCTATTGTGTTGGTATTGGCACACTCCAAAATGAAACTTGCAACTCAAAGTGTACTAAATGCCCAAGATAGGAAATTGAACTATAACTCAAAAATGTAATGAAAGTAATGAAAAGAAAAATCAAACAAGAAATGTCAAAAAAGATGAAAAATATGAAAGGAAAACACCTATTTATTTTTTAGAGGGAATTTTCTCCCGTTCTTTGGAGATTTTACATTTGTTGAACCTCAATGAAGAATTAGAGCTGATTAGTCCCCAAGTTGTACCAAGGAAAGGTTGATATGTTAGGTGTACCAACCCTAACACAATGAATTCTGAAGAGGAACCAAAAAGATGAGGATCTGAAGCACCCCGCCAAGGAAGAAGACTGTGTATCAAATTCATATAGTAGATATGATATCTTCCCCTTAAGAGAAAGAGTATAGGAAAGTTTTCCTATGAAAATATTAGTTGTTTTGATACCTTCCACAAGCCCAAATACCATATCAATGCAAATAGATATAAGCCCAATTTTGAAAATTAAGACACACAGTATAAAATATAATAAAATGCACCCATGCTCTTTCCATGTGCCACACAACTAAGTAGAAATTGAGTATAACTGATTGCATGCTAACATCAAACTGTAGAAAGGAGACATATGCCCCCAATGTGTCCAAAAATGACGATAAAATTGAGTATCATATAGAAAGAGAGTAAAATACTTCATGCACCCTAAATTTGTGCCAATCTGAGTTAATCTAGGTATGGAACAATATGAAAATGTTGTACCAATGATGAAAAAAATAAGACTATTGAAAGATATGGAAAAAATTCCCATGGGAAAAAGCATATAATAGGGTAATAACCATCTATATGTTCCTCACTAGGCTATACATTCTTTAACATGTGCATATTTTTACTGAATTCCTATGTCTGAGTCCAATTTTGAGACATTTCTTTATGTCTCTACATATATTTATGCCCATAAAATGTCTGTGTCAGCCTGAAATTTAGAATAAACCCTAGATGGTTTTCACATTTTTAGGCGCGTGCAATGAATAATTTAAGTGTGTGGCTCAAAATAAAAAAATGTATACCCATGTTTGAGAAGTTGATAACCTATGTATATAACCTTTGAAAAATTAATAGATTTGTCACCAATAATAAATTATACCTACAAGGGGGATGTACATGGTAGAAACCATGGTGTAAAACAAGAGTAAAAATAACCAACAAATATGATAACCATAATAGTGTCAATACAATAAAATAATAGTAACAACAATAGAGAACCATAAATTAGTAGAAAGAAAGTGCATATAATGTATAAATAAGTGAAAATATGTCAATCAATGTCACACAGAAGGTGAAGTACCTACAAACATGGTACACCCATGGTGTTATAAGATAATTGAGGCCCTTGAGCTTGCAAATAAGAGATGCACAATCCCACACAAGGTATGATTCTGCAAGCATGGGTCAATTATGTTATCACAAGATAGTCAAGGTCCTTAGGCCATAAAAATAGTATAAAACACACACACACACACTTATCAAATATGTATAAAAATTAAGTGTATTCAAATATAATATAGTATATGGTATAAAATATCCAATAAAGAAATAACTATAAACATTGCATAAGAAACATGTCTTATTCATTTTAGTCCAAAATATAGAAAATACATGATATGTATATATAACCAAGCCAAATGAGGAAAAAAAGGAACTATAATTGAAGTATAACACCTAAATATAGTATACAATGGTAGATGCCCCCAGAGGTTAGTATTTTGGGTAAAGGGCATGTTAGCACCTATCATATTGTATCTCTTTGTGTATGTCATGCATCATGATAAAAATAACACATGAAAACATGTGTGTAAAGAACAAATTATATCTATCAAACCAAAGGAATAAACAACATGTACATTGTAAAGTGTAAACAATGTATGCTTTAACAAAAAGTCTTGATTTTCATTTTATGCAAATATTTTAATGTGTGTGTGTGTGTGTGTGTGTGTGTGTGTGTGTGTGTGTGTGTGTGTGTGTGTGTGTGTGTGTGTGTGTGTGTGTGTGTGTGTGTGTGTGTGTGTGTGTGTGTGTGTGTGTGTGTGTGTGTGTGTGTGTGTGTGTGTGTGTGTGTGTGTGTCTGTGTGTGTGTGTGTGAAAAGTGAGGTTTGGGTTTAGAACTGATCCCTCAATAGTTAAGTTGAACTTATTAACATCTTGTGTCATTGGAAAATAATAGAGAAATATCATGAGAGTTATCCCAAGAAAACCATGTGAGGATCAGAAACAATTATCTAATATAATGGAGGTTCAAGCCTCAAATAGGTCAAGTGCAATCAGAACCATTGTGTTGATATACACGAAAGAAAGTCTATGAGGAGAACCATAAATAATAGAGCACTATGTAAAATACAATGTGTTATACCTATGGGGTGGACTAGAAGAATTAGGACTCTTAGAAGGCCTATGAGAAATTGTAGAGTGATCCATAAAGCTATTAAACTTACGTAAATCCCTTTGAGAGTGTGATCCATTATAGATAATGTGCACAAAACAAGGCCTAAGAGAATACCTAGAGGCCCTAGAACCATGTCATGTAAAATATGTAACCAAAGGCATATCATGATATTAGGGAGGACTAAAGCTATGTGAAGTAGTGTGTGAAATAATATACATATCCATGGATGCAGTATAAAGAGGGATTAAAAATCTAGATAACTAGGTATATTATAAGAATTACCTAAAAGGATTGCCTTGAATAGTGAAGACCTCCTGATGATGAATAAACTTGATATATTGATCAATGATGGATGGAACAACCCGAAGATCACATATTCAAGGGGGGCCAATATGAAATACTATAGTAACAATGGATTTATCAACTAATAATTGAATTTATGTAGTGATAGATCCAACTGTAATTTGTAGTGTAATGCATCAAAAGTGTGGATCAGAATTAAGAATAAGAATCTCAAAATAATGCCAAGGTACCAAAGTAATGGCCATATACAAACATTATCCTCATTATGTGAAATATCAAAGACACACTTAATATTAATATTATGAATATAAATTGGAATAGATAATGTGTCAGAGATAACTGATTCATTTATATCATAATCATAAAAATAAATTCTCATTGTAAAATATGATGTGTGATTAATAGTGTTAATCATAGCATCAAGTGGTTGAGCATAAGAAGGTAGTGGTGGCACCACATGATGAGTGTTATGAACTTTTGAAGTAGATGTGTCATTAGTATTCTTAGGAATTATATCATTGAAGATTTTCAACTTATCATTTTTATTGGTAGGTTTAGAATAATCAGTGAGCTCATCGCCTTCATTTACAATAGAGTCAATACGACATTGAATGATGTGTCATATCTTAATACATCTATCCATATATTGACCAATACATCTATGATAATTATAATAAGCATTAACATCAAATCTATTGCTTTGAGGCTTGCTTCTATCAATCTCAAATGGTGGAGAGAGAGACATGAGATAACACTCACGTAATTACTTTAAAACCATGTTTGGAGGACAAGGAAACTATGTAAATTATTATCTTGTAGGTTGTAATTGTATCTTTGTAGGTTGAGAATCAATGTTGACAATGTCTTTAGAAGAAACCTTAGGCTCATTATATTTTTCTTTGAAATTAGATTTTCTTTGGGACTTTGGCATTTGACGAATTAGGGGAGCTAGCATCATACTTGGTTTTTTTCATATGTAATAGCTTACCTTCATGCTTTTTCAATTTATGACATAGATTTTTAAAAGATTGAAACTTATCAAACATGACCGATTATTATAATGGAGGAAGAAAAATTTAAACAAAAAGGTCTTGTAACTCACCATCAACTAATATGTTTTTCATCTTAGTAAGCATTGGTCTATAATGCTAGGCATAATCATCGATATGCTCATTAGATTCTTTTTTACATTTGGACATTTATGCATAATATATCTTATCCCCAATGTTGACTAAAATTCATGCCAAAAATGTACTTTCGAATGTAGTAACAGAGCACAAAGCGTGTGTGGGGAGATCATAAAAATGTTGCAAAGAAAAGTCCTAAAGAATCCTAGGGAATAGTTTAGTAAGAAATATATCATTAGGTGCATATTCAAAGCAAGCAACATGGAATTATATAAGATGTTCTTGGGGATCACCCTTTCCATCATAGATGTGAAGGTTAGGTGCAAAAAAACTGATAGGAAAATGATATGAGACGATTGTAGGTACAATTGGATTATGCAATAATTTAGAAGAGTCCGTATCATTAAAATTATGAGAGACACCTTGTTGTAATTGTAAATTTTATGCTTGTAAATAATCAATAAGGGACTCAAGATCTTGTGTACTAGATGAATATGAATGTTATCCATTATCATAATAGATAGGATATGTAGTAGCAATAGTGGCTAAAAGAATAGGCATAAAAACATTTTACATAGGAATTTTTCAGTGCTCCCAAGGAGGTAGGTACAATAGATTTGGGTATAGTAGATGATGGCTAAGATCTATCGATAAAATATTTTTCGATAGAGTGATGATCATGAGAAAGCTTATCATTGAGTAGATTTTTTATAATAGGCTCAATCTGATGTGTATTAACATGGATTTGAACATGAAAATTATATAAGATCTCTTATTGGTCTTTATCTACATTATTTTCCTCATTATGGTCATAATCATAGGAGTGTTCACTATTGGTCGCAATTTTGTGCAAGGGAACTGTACGTACCCAAAATTGTAGGGTACTGCACCACCGAAACAATGTAACACGTGCCCCAATGATGATGTAGGTATCCTCGCAAGGTGTTCAGGATCCAGAAAAGCTCCCCAAGTATGCGTTAACATCTTGCATGCCCCGCTTAGCCCCAGTGTGATTTGTTGTTCCCTTTTCCCCTCTTTTCCTTTGCGTTTTATTCTTCAGTGACGAAACTGCCACCCTGCCTGGGTGGCGGTCTTGTGACCGCCACCCAGGAAGGGCGGAGGTCCTACTCAGGGTGGTGGTCCTTCACGTGTTTTCTAGAATGCTCTTTTAACGTGACTCACGTAAATTTCAATGTTTACCAGGTTTTTTTCACCACCTTTGGCTTGCATTAATGATTCTGGTTCCCTAGAATAGTGTTTTGGCATTGTTTATGGTTTAAGAGATCAATTTGGTTTTTACCTTTGGGTAAATGCAAATGCTATAAATAGTTGGCTTGTGCTCAAGCAAATGGCCCCTCAAAATTTTCCTCTCAATTTCTCATTTAAGTAGTTCAATCTTTCATTTTTCTTAGGATTCATAGTTTTTTTCATTGCATGCTTAGTTAGTGTTATTTTGCCATTAGAAAGCCACATATCCATCTTGTGCAAGTGCTGTCATTACTTCATGCAATCCATTAAGGTAGAATAGTTTAATTTTCAGTAGGAAGCCATTAAAGTTGCAGGTTTTCCTCATCAAAGAAAGATAGTTTCAGGTTCTAGACATTTTATGTTGCATGACTCGTAATAAATCCCACTAGGAATTGTATAAGCCAAGCTCTGTACTTTTGCGCTATCCCTCTCCTACTCACATTATATTCAGTCTGTATCCTAAGCTACCTTTGTTCCAAATATCTACTTTTGTTGATGCTAGCATTACACGCTTTTCTAGATCCATGTGAGCATGAAGGAACGAGGAGATCACACTGAGGGGAAAAATCCACACACGCCATCGGATTCACCACTATTCTATAGAATCCAGGTTCTAGCTTTCAAAGTTCTAGTTAAAATCATATCAAATAGAGTAGCCAATCACCTTATTTCAGTTAATTTTACTTTCGATATTGCCAGGGAAGATGTGGGGATTGATAGTTTCTGAGAAACTATGATTCATTCCTCACTTCTAAGGTAGGATCAAGAGTCTTTCAAATAGATTAGATCAGTTATTTCAGGTTATTTAGAATAGATTCTTACAACTGCATAGGACAAGTAGCTATACTCGGTTGCTTTGTTTGTTTTAATTTCATGTTATTAGTTTAGTTGTCAATTTCTAGATATTTTTAAAAAGTTTCTCTTTCAATTTCGTTTCAGTATAGTTCATCAGAAAAATATAAAAATAGAGAAGTTATATATGCTATAGATATACTTTACATAGTTAATTTCACTTTGTTGCAGTTAGATTTACATTGTTGCTTTTGTATGACAATCACAGGACCTAGAGAGCCCAGAGAATACGTATTCGAGCTAATCGTGCCCCAACCCAATATCGTCATAGCAATAACTGATATAGATCAGAATCTTAGGATCCAAGTCTTCCGAACAATAGTAAACTTACAACATATCAGCTTCGCAGTTAAGCGGGTTTAAACATAGAAGACGACCAAGCGCACACGTTTTGGTCATATCAAAAAAACTACAGATTACCCTAGGTACATATCCGTATGACTGTATAAGGTATTGAAAGAGAGAAAATGTTTGTTTGTGATCCTTTGGTCCCATAGCCAGATGCAGGAGATACTCTCATAGACATAGATACCAGCTTAAGAATTCAGGTTGCATGAACACCTGTGAGATACTTTGAGAACATCACACAACTGATAATTCTGAATATAGAGATTGAGAAATCATACAACTATTGGATACTAGGGATTAGGGACTGATTCCACACATGACCATAGTAGGACCACAACAACCACGAATCTATGGTTGTGACCCACAAATCCCACAGCCCAACAAATCCACAGGTGAATCAGATATAGATACTGGCTTACGCATATTAGTATTCAGATCTACTCCACTCCCACCTATAATCATCGAATAGTTATCCTTGTTAGACGTAGCAGCTAATAAAGCTAAGGAGTTCTGGACTAGACCAGACAATCACCCGTAGAGTCCACCTTACCCATCATCCACCCTATGACCCTGTCTGGAGATATACACAAAACTATCCCAGGTCATTTTTTGCGTATCCCACAACCCATAGACTGAATCACACTAGAGCTCGATATTGATTGGAGCCTTCGAGCAGTCATCCTTGCCGATCGATCTATCACACCAGTTCAAGTTAGGAGGGCCTTCTTTGCCTTAGATTCATAGTTTCCACTAGTGTGCGTCAAAGACATAAGATTGCCTAACTAGTTTGTCTGCATCCCACACGTATTCCATCCCCACCGGCTATCTCGGCATGACCTCGGGAGGTCGGGTGCAAGGAAGAGTTACTTGTAGATTCCCACACTCACTTGTCACTTTTCCATCATGCAAAATTGGTGAACCCGACGTGAAAGTTCCTACTTTCTAAATCTGTCTTATTATTACAAAGTCATTTTACTTTTCGTCTTTTCCGCCTCATTAGCTTTCACATCAGCTTCACCACGAAAATTAGTGAACCCAACATGAAATTCCCACTTTCTGATTCCGATTCATATTTCTACTTGTTCTTTCAATCAAACTGCTTTTCGTCTTTTCCACCTCATCAGCTTCACCAAACAACATTGGTGAACCTGATGTGAAGACAACACGGTTTTCCTTTTCTTTACCTCTTTTTTCCACCTTCACTCCTTCCCATTATTCTGTGGGTATTCATATACCCCCCGAATATGTCAGGATTCAATGCATATGGCAGGCCTCTCTTAGGTCTTGAGGCATACTACGCTCAACTGAATAGACAATCATCACCCTCACTCTCAGTATGGGGTGACAACTACTCGACTAACCAGTTGTCAACACAAACTCCATCTCCAAGGATCAGATATAGCTCATCTTTCCAAATAGAGGAGTTGGATCAGCTCACTCAAACACAACAAACAGAGCCTTCAGGCTCGAACAATATGACGTTCACAGGAGAATCTGGTTCATCTCCTCAGGTACTACTTAGACCACAAATTAGTAGACAATCAGACCCATACCTGGTTTTAGATGATGAACATTCGGTACGTTATGCCAGGAATGAACAACGCTCTCGGAGTATGTACCCACCCATAGGGAGTTTACAAACACAACCCGAGGTCTCTTTTCAAGAAAATACCTCCATGCCACTACACATAGGAAATGCCCTCGGGGAAACTTGGTAGGGCAGCAATCAATTCATAGCAAGATATCACATGCCTATACAACAATCAGGATATACAACAAATGCCACTAAGGAAAAATATCATGACTTCACCAAATGAGGTCATTTCAACTTTAGTAGAAAAAGTTAGGGGGTTAGAACTTGCTCAGGCAAATCACCATTCTCAATTCATACAGGCAGGAAATTCTAATCCTCCACACCATCCTAGCCAAGTAGACCTCCTCATAGGAATAGGCATGTTGGGCATGCCTCCTCAGTATTCACAACAAATGCCAACTAGAACCGCCATTTCTAACACCGTTCTGATACCTCCCGGTCTAGTACAAAATAATCCATTCCTGGACAATACCCCTTCATACTTAAACATGTACTCCAAATCACCACAAGGGGATATGTTCTCCTCTCCTGGCATGGTTTCTCAAACACAGGGGTTTCCTTATGCCCCTGCCAATGCATATGCTATGCCATATCAACAACCCATTCCACCGCCGCTCCCTCAGCAAACACCATCAATGGTCGAAACCTATGCGATAGGGACTTATTCAGAATATTTGAAAGAGCCCTTAGATTTCACCATACGAAGCATCATGCTTCCAAGACCTCTTCCTCGATTTTCCCAAATACAAAGGTGAGGGAGATCCGAATGCACATATCAAGGCTTACGCCACAGCCATTCGAGAACTACTCCCTTGGGATGGGGTTATTGCTAAAATATTCCCAAAAACCTTGGAAGGAATCGCTTTTGATTGGTATTATAGAATACCCGAGGCTTCCATCCATTCATTTAAACAACTTGTTTTAGAGTTAATCAAGGCATTTGACATGAACAAACTATTAAGAATAGGAATCAGGGAATTTTCGCACATTAAGCAGCAGCATAATGAATATGTCACTCATTTCATCCAGAGGTGGCATACAGTTCTTTATTCTTCAGCTAGTGCTCCAAATATGAACCAAATGGAACTATGTGATTTATTCCTTCATTCTCTCAGCAGAGAAGTAAAGGAAGAAGTCCAGAATTTCCCACGAAGGACTTACGATGAAGTACTTGAGAGTGCTCTCCAAATAGATCAAGCGGCAATAGATAGCAGTCGTAAGACATATGGAACAAATGGGAGGTTAATCACCTCCAACCAGAATACTACGACTTATCCTACTACCACGAATGTCAATCAAGGACCCAAAATCCTTAATGAAAATCGTGGAGTGACAAAAGATGGAGTAACTGATCAAGTTAAAAAGGTAAATGTTGTGAATACTCCACCACTAATAAACAACCAACAAAACAACAACTTTACCCCAACAATTAATGCAGTGGACTTTAATCATCCATAATAACAACAACAATGGAAAAACCCTACACAGGGTCCAAGCCAAAACTCAACTGGATATCAAAACTAGAACCAAAACCAAAAACAACAAATGCAAAACTTTAATCCCAATAGGAAATGGTTTGATCAAAGTATTTGGGCCACAATATGCACTAAACCAACAAACTAGGAATTACAATCCTAACTCGTATTGTGGTTTCCACAAAATTAGGGGCCATGACACTAGAATGTGTAGTGACTATAATAAATTCATGCAACGTTTTTCCAGAGGAATAAAGATAACTTTTCATAGATATGTTCGTGCCAGATTCTACGTCACCGGTACCAAATACGTTTACAGGGGTAGTTTCCCCTCAAAATGCACCCATCAAGATCTTCAATGATCCACTCCCAAATCACAACAACAAGAAGTTAAATCTGAATGGGACAAATAAAGGTGTAATGACAAGAAACAAAGATCATGAAGCCTGAACTTCACTAAATCTGATTAGTTGCACCACAATTAGGAAGTCATCCACGACCTAAGATAGTTGGCTTAGTTGAGTTAGACACTGAACTACCCATAGAAGTTGTAACAACGACATGAGAGTATTCCTCTCATCTAAGTCCAAGTTACCTGCTAGAGATAAACAATATCCAACAAATATTAGTGAAACCCGTAGGTGCCTATGATTTTATTAATGACCTAATAAAGACCTTCTCTCATATCTCCTTTTTAGATTTATTAAAGAACTTATCCTACCAACAGGGCTACTCTTTTAGAAGAATTAGGTTTAGTTCATTTAATTAACATCACTCCAACTCCTGAAACACACAGGTAAAACCATATTGACTTTGATATCCACCCTCTGGGGAAGCCAGATAAGGATACTGAGTTTATATTCAAAATAAACAAAATGCCAACAGATGCTGAGATTGCATGCTGAGGTGATCTAGCTTTACATTTGCAAGTAGGGGTTTATAACAATTATGTGAAATGCGTGATGGTTGACAATGGGGCAGCAGTTAACATAGTCCCCTTCTCTTTCCTTCAAAAGCTAGGGTATGGAGAAACGAATTGTTCCACAACTCGAAATACACTAAAAGGCTATGATAGCCTTAAATCCATGTCAATTGAAACTATAATACTACCGGTCACCTTAGGACCTAAGACAATCCTGACTGAGTTTTATATCATAGATCAGGAAACCAACTATAATATGATCCTTGGCTGACTGTGGATACACCGTATGAAGGAAATTCCTTACTACATTATTTCAAGAAGCAAGATTCTTGCACTTAGGAAATATTTTCATAGCCAAAGTTGATCCAAAACCATTCGATATACACCTGGTTGACTTAAAGAAAATACCAAGCATGCACTTGGAGTTTGAACTCCCAACAAACTAACTTAATAAACCCACCGACGCAAAACTGGAAGAAAAGTTGGTGCCTATGACAGATCTTAAGACTATGAGCCTAGTTAAGATGATCCTAGCCCTCAAAGATGAGGCAAATATTGTATAAATAGTATCATTAGGAACTACTGCAAAAATTGTTGAATTTCTAGAACATGACCTACCAATGTTCCCACCATTTGATTCTATAGGCATGGGATACACCCTAGGTGTTGGTTCTCTTCAAGCAGCAGATCTCTGCATGGTGGAAGTAGAATATGTTAACATAACAAGTATCCCAACATCCATATTCCTAGCTAAATATTGGACTATCCATTTCGATGGAGTTAAATTTCATTACAGATCTGGGACAGGTGTAATCTATTACTTTTCTTAAGGGAAAAAGTCCTACCATTTTCCTTTAAACTAAATTTTGAAATGTACAAACAATGACATTGAGTATGAAGCCCTCTTCCTTGGCCTCGTCTTAGCTAAGAGGATCGGTGTTAATAATGTCACGGTGTTAGGAGATTCACAATTGGTAGCAAACCAAATCGCTGAGGTTTATGAAACCAAATTTGAGCACTTACAGCTCTACAAAATAGCTGTATTAAATTTAAGCAGGGATTTTGACTTCATATCAATTGAAGCAATCTCTGTGAGAACAAAATCTTCTCACTAATTCAATAGCAACCTCAGCGTCACACTTCACTCCAAATAGTGAGTTGCAGGATACCCGTTTCATGGTATCCCTTCATACCGAACCATTAATTAAAAAATCAAACTCTCTTTTAACAAAAAGGGATGAGAACAAATCTACTATCCTAGATCACATTGATAGTGATACAACCACTCTGAATTACTTAAATAGCTATGTAGCATTACATCTCACCCATCACGTAGTAGATTTATTCTTAATCCCACATTCATCTTCCTACTTCAGAAATCCCATGACAGAGCTTCCCCCACAAAAGGAACTCAACATATACACAATAGAAAATGGAGATGATTTAGTATTACCTCTAGCCCCGCCTGAGTTTGAAGAAGGTAAGGCTTCTTTAATTAAAGAAACAATTGATATTAACATCAGAACAGAAGATGAACCAAGGATATTGAAGTTAGGATCCTCGTTAACTCCATTAGAAGTAGAAATACACACTCAAATCCTCAAGGGACATTAAAAGGCATTTTGCATTTAATTATAAAGAAATGACAAGGGTTGCACCACACATTGCAGTACATAACCTCATCACTAAATCAGATGCAAAGTTGATTAAACAAAAATCAAGACCAATGAAACCTAAGGTAGTTCTCATGGTAAAAAAGGAGGTAATGAAACTCCTCCAAGTAGGATTCATCAAACCAGTCAATTACTCTTAGTGGGTATCTAATATCAGTCCCATTCTCAAAAAGAATGGGAAGATATGCATCTACATAGACTTCTGAGATATTAACAAGGCATGTCCCAAGGATGACTTGCCATTACCATCCATAGATGTCATTGTTGATGCAACATCCGGATTTGATATTTTGTCTCTCATGGATTGATTCTCAAGATACAATCAAATTAGAATATCCAAACAAGACCAGGCTAAAACCACATTTATAACTCCTTGGGGAACCTATTGCTACGCTGTTATGCCATTCTGTCTCAAGAACGTTGGCACTACATACCAGTAGGCTATGACGTATATATTTCATGATCTTATTCATAAAATTGTGGAATCCTATGTAGATGACTTATTGGCCAAGGCCAATAAGTTTTGTGATCACCTAGAAGTGCTTCTGCCTCATTCTTTCATGTCTGATAGAATACAGAGTCATGCTAAATCCAGAAAAATGCGTCTTTTGTGTAACAGGAGGGAAGCTCCTAGGTTACATTATATCTTCATGCAAGGATCAATGTAGACCCAACCAAAATCTGAGTTGTTCTCGAAATGAGTCCTACCTTCGGATGAATCTGGAATCAGGTCTTTTCTTGGAAAGCTTGGTGTAATCCGGAGATTCATCCTGGACTTAAGCTTCGTCATTCATCCAATCAAAAATCTACTTAAAAAATATTATAGTATTGATTGGACCGAAGACTATAATGAATCTTTTGACGCAGTTAAGCGTTTCTTGTTATAACCACCTACGCTAATGCCACCTAAGCTAGACTTCCCATTAATCTTATATTCACGAGCTACCAATGTCTCGCTAGCCTGTATGCTAGCCCAAGAAGACGATGACAAGCGAGAATGTGCGATCTATTTCATTAGCCAAACTGTTGCTTGACTATGAAAGACGTTACACGCAAGTATAATGAGAATGCCCTTGCCATAGTCTTTGCAACCAAATGCTTAAGACATTACATGTTAAATGAAGAAATAAGGGTCATTGTAAAAATAGAACATTTATAAACCTTCCTCGCGTAAGGGTCGTTGACTAAAAAGGTTGGATTACTTTATAACCTTAATGGGTGAATTTGAGTTAACATTCATAAATCAGAAGTTCCGTTAAGGGACAAATTATTACAAATTGGTTAGCTAACAACCCATTAGATGGAGGCAATCTAGTAGATCTGGACTTTCCTAATGAAGGCATATACTACATCGAAACCAAACCTCCTATATCTGAGTGTCCTTGGCAAACTACCATTTTTAATTATATCATGAACCATACATATCCGGAAGGTGCTGCACTACAATGAAGAAGGTGGTTATGCATTATCGTAGCCAAATATGTCATTATAGAGAAAGTGCTCTATCAAAAATCGTTCAATGGAATGCTTCTAAGATGTGTCGACACGGAATAATCCAAGAAGATTCTCCATGAATCTCATAGTGGAATGCGTGGAGGCCACTTCGGTGGCCATGCCACCGCTCGTAAAATACATCGGATAAGCTATTTCTGGCCTACCCTAGAACACGACGCAGTAGAGTTTGTACGAAGGTGTCATAAGTGCCAAGAATTCTCCCACGAGATTCACATGCCGGCACAAGCTCTACAACCAATCACTACTCCATGGCCCTTTTCTACGTGGGGCCTTGAATTGATAGGGAAATTCTCTCCCTCGTTTACAGATGGCCATAACTTCATAATCACGGCCTTCGAATATTTTACCAAGTGGGTAGAGGCTATGCCTCTTACTACTGTATCGGGTTCTATAATCACCAAGTTCATTTTGAACCAAATCATTTGCAGATACAGTGTCCCACAAATCATTATCTCGGATAATGGGACTTATTTTAAGAATGACGAAGTTCATGAATTGTGCAATAAATTCAAAATAAGCCATCATACGGCCTCCTTGTATTACCCCCAAGCCAATGGACAAGCTGAAGTGACAAACAAAACATTAAAAGCCATTCTTCTTAAAACGGTGAAAGAAAACAAATGAGATTGGCATTTGAAGTTATATCCAACCTTATGGGCCCAACGATCATCAATAAGAACACCAACAGGAGCAACTCCTTTCTCGCTAGTATTTGGGGCAGAAGCAGTCCCCGCTTGAGGTTGAAATACCCAGTCTCCGTATCTCATTACAAGGGATTCTAGATGAAGACACTTACAAAGAAGAACGTCTCTCCCAACTAGAAAGCCTAGATGAAGCTAGGTTAGATGCTGAACAACGGCATAGAGTCTATGTTGACCGGATGTGCCGGCAGTATAACAAGAAGGTCTATAAATGAGACATATATGAAGGTGATCTAGTTCTTAGGCTAGACAGTTAGATCGATAAAAAGACCAGCGAAGGAAGGAAGTTTCGGCCCAAATGGTTGGGCCCATACCGATTCATGAAGGACTATGGAAATGGTGCATATCTCTTATGCACACTAGAAGGTGAGGAATTTGGTGAAACAGTCAATTCCCTAGACCTTAAACAATTCTACGCATAAGCAACCAGCACTACTTGTATAATTATATCTACATTGCATCTTCATATAGTTAGGATCATTTTGTCCACTTGTTTTGTACAATTTTGTGATCAAGGAATTTATTCTTAAAGCAATTCATTACAAACTTATAATGGTATTGGCATAAACACTCTAATCATACTTCTTCAGTTCATAATATCATCACCTATTTCGGAATCATTTCATCAAATAAAGCTATATATGACAAAATCTTAACGGTAACCATACCAAAATCTCCAAGTTTTTTCTCACCTTTGGTCTCTTCTTAGGATAGGTGTCTTTCCTATGGTCTATTCTAGAAGCTTCATCATGTCACATCTATCCCATACGTACATCTCTTTAGAAGTAAGAACATACTGACACTTTACTCAAGTAAACGAGTCAAATATGGATCAAACAGAAAATTTTAAATTTACACATTTCCTTGCCCCACCAACCTTTGGTGATAAGCTTGCGTCTCTTACTAGTGACATAGGGTTGGGAAAGGATGGAAATTCCCTTACTCACCTATACCTTTCCCATGGTGATAAACCCACGCTTCTTACTAGTAGCATGGGGCAAGGTGTAGGGGGTCCTCTTGACAAACAAATGTTAAAGGTCATAAACAAACAATTCAAATCTTGAAGTCTTGAGTCAAAAACAAATGAATCAAATGTCTAAAATTCCAAGAGAGTTAAAAACCCTAAAACCCATATTTTTTCTACCATGTGGCCATCTACGGATCTAAGTCTAGATAAACCGCAAAGCAAGTTGCATCCCAAACTATGGAGTCACTCGGGAAGAATAGGCTTGTAGCATCCTAATTTGGTTCCATCAAAACTTTGTCTATCTCTCATCACTATCATTCCAACATATTTCATCACTTGTGCCCTTTCTAGCTCTCGGTGATGAGCCCTCGCATCTTACTAGTTGCGTGGAGTTAGGAGTGAGGCAAGTTTATATGCTCATCATACCAGCTTATCTTTACCACTTTGCTAAAACAGATATGAAGTACCAAAATTGCTTAAAGAAACTAAAATTCAAAATCACATTGTATTTACATTATCATATATCAGCACCATGAAATACAAAAAGAAGGTTAACATTGTATCATTTGTTCTCCATTGCATACATTCTAAAAAGCATATAAGTATAACATCATAGTTTACATGTGGAAACGGAAACGGAAACAAGGTCATAGATGCTAAGAGTCTGATCTAAAAAGAATATATATATATATAAATGGTTAAAATTCCTATACAATTCCATTATGCGCTAAGCATGGTCAAAACACTCAAAGAGCCCAGGAAATACAAAACGTCATACAAAAATATAAGAGAGCCAAGCGGATTCTCAACCCCTATGAGATCCCTCTGAGGGTGCACGCCCACACCTAGGAATCCGGCTACGCCAGCGCTCTGAGTGCACGGAGGGCTCCCAATCCTGAGGGGCAGCTGCGGTCTCACCATGAGAATGACTCCTCATCAGGCACTCTACTGTCCTATACCCTGCTAGCTCGGTACGGAGGGTAGATACCATCCTGGCCACATGCCAGATGGGGGAAAAGACATCGGTATGCCTGCCAGCTGCTAAGGGCTCCCCTGCATCCACAGACAGCTCTGCACAGGTCCTCTCCATAGGGATCATCAAGGTATCAGTACATACCCGGTGAATCAGGTCTCGCCATTCATCGGCAGTCTCTGCAAATAAAAGAGAAAATGAATTAGAAATAAAACAAGAGATAAACACAAGTGTAAAAAAAGGAGAGATAACAATTAAGGTGATCCTAACTCAAAGAAAAGGGAAGATAACTTACTCGGATCACCGAGCCTCTAGGATGGATCTCTAGGGTTAGCACCTACCACAGATGTCGCCACTGACTAAGGTACTCCTCCCATGGCTGGGGCAACATATCATCCTGCTACAGACTCATCCTCCCCACCGAGGCCTTGACAGAGTGGCTCCTCTAAAACCAAAGTCACCCTTTCTGCACTCTGCTCTACCCTCGCCCTTTTCCCTCACCCATGGCCTAAGGGTGAATGTGTGCCCTAACCTTAGTCATGCCCAAGGGGTTACAGACACTATTTTTCTATTGGGTATGGGCATCTAGTCCAGTTGCTATTATTTTTTATTGACTGGGTCATAAAGTACTTTTAAAAAGGGACTAGATGTTATGTTTCATCATTGGGGCCACTTAAAGTACCTTTTTGGCGACTTGAGAGGACATGCATGGCATTAAATGTTATATTTCTTCATTGAGGTTACTTTATGGGCCTAGGCACCTAGGAAGGGAAAAGCAACTTCAAGTTATTTTTAATAAGGCCCTCTTTTTGGGAAAGTGCGCCTTGAGTGGTTTTAGGGTTTCTTTGGCATGAAAAGGTTATAAAAGGAGGTGAGGGGTGAAAGGATAATCATTCATGCATACACTTATTTTCTTTTCATGTGCAACTGCTGATTGCAACTATTTAGCTTGTGGAGTAAGATCCCACGGGAACCCTAGCTTCAGTGGTGAAAGATCCATCCCTAGCTAGCAGGGCATTCTTCGGTAGTGAAAGATCTACCCTAGCTTGTCATTTGGAGTGGATTTCAGAGCTGTTTTTATAGAGGTATTTTCAAGAATTTCAGAATTAGGGTTTGAGGGTTTTTGATAGTTTTTGTGGAGATTTTCAGCTGGTTTTCGAATCAGACCTACGAAATCCATAGAGGAAGGGTTTGGCATCATCTACAGAGGATTTCACAAGGGTTTTGGCCATCTACCAAGGGGGGAAACTTGTTTGGGAGATTGCAGCCCTAATTTCTAGGGTTTTCAGCTGGCCGTTTTCAGATCTGAAGGTTAGAAAGTCATCTTCCATATTTATATATGTTATTTCCCAAGTTTCATCATTTTTGCACTTGTATTCGGAAAGATATTAATTTTCAAAGTTTTCCAACTATTTTAGGCATGTTGTAAATTTCTGGCAGCGTTATATTGACTGAAAAATTCCAAAAATATTTCCCTTGTGTTCTTTATATTATTATCTAGTTCCATTTAAAATTTCAAGTGATTTGAACAATTATTTTGGGAGTTATCCATATTTTTCTGTTCGCTTCCCTAGCTGTAATTTTCTGCATAAAATCTACAAAAATCATATTTAGTATTTGCTGCAAATTTCTGTGTTTTGTCTATTTTGTTGTAAAATCCCAGCAAGGGATATTTCAGTGGTATCAGAGCTGTTGTTTCTCCAGCCTGTTGGGATTGAAAGATGGGATAAAAAGACAGAGACAGTGAGGAGTTGGGAGTAGATCTGATGAAACGACTGTTCACCAATATGGTGAAGCAGCAGGAGACTACCAACCTCTATTTGAGCCAACTCACTGAGAGGTTAGCACAGAGTAGGATCGAGACTCATGCGGAGAAAGGAGAAGCTAGCAATATGGGTCAACATGGTACTAGAAGTGAGAGTTGACATTTGGGACAAGAGTCCCCTCATGCATCTACCAGGCCATTGGGACTCCACGAGCCTTCATTCTTAAAGGATCCAGAAGTTTCACAGACACCATAGTCTGCAGACATTGTGGATGAAGAATATTGCTGGGAGAAGTACCGGACTTTGAGCAAGGGTTTCCGAGACAACATGGCATTTCAGGAGTATTGCAAAATGAAGATTGGCAGCAGGCCTAGGAGAGATTACCAGCCACAGGTACCTGAGTTTCATAAGAGGTTAGGATAGATCTCTATTCCACACTTCGATGGCTCTAGGAAGTGTACCACCCAGTCTTGGATTCAGAAGTTGAAGACTTACTTCGACTTGAATCCCAGGCGCGAAGAATATGCAATTAAGTTTTCTATCCTACACCTCGAGGGAGATGCCCATGACTGGTGGCATCATGGATTGATCACACAGGGGCACATGCATATCACTACATATGCAGATTTTACACAAAGATTGATGAGCATGTTTGACAGGAGGGACCCAGATAGGCACTTCAAGGAATTGACCCACTTGAGGTAGACAGGTTCTCTGGATCAATACATTGCAGATTTTCAGAGGTTGTCAGTGATGGTATCTGATGTTTCAGAGATGAGGTTGACTTCACTCTTCATGGTAGGTTTGACAGACGCTTTAGCAGGATTTGTGAAGGCATTTGAGCCTTCCTCCCTACATGAGGCGATTAGGCGAGCACAAGATTTGGATTTGTCCACTCCAAAATCAAGGTTTCCCCCTCGAAATCAGCCTAAGGGTTTTCCTTCGAAAACTGAGGGTTCACAGCCAAAGGGGCCCCCACCCAGGTAGGATACCACAAGGAGACCATTTGTATCGAGAGAGGACTGGGAAGAGTTGAGGTGAAAGAAACTTTGTTTCGATTGCCGCACACCATGGGTTCCAGGACATGATTGTAGAGGGAAAGGAAGGGCCCAATTCATAGAGGTCTTTGAGGAGAGTGAGAACGAGGAGGAGTGGAACCATCAGGAGTTAGAAGATGAAGATGAGGAGGCATTGGATAGTGCAGGATTTGAATAGGAGGAGGATAATTTTCCCCAGGAGACTATTGCTACTTTGTCAAGTACCCCGAGGTATAAGGCATTCAGAGTTAGGGGAATTACAGGGCCAGAGAGTTGTAGTGCTCATTGATAGTGGGGCAACCCACAATTTCATTGATGCATCTTTGGTAGAGAAGTGGGGACTGTAAGCAAAAGAATTTGAGGGTTTCAATGTAGTGGTAGCCAATGGTGAGTCCATGAGATGCATGCAGTGAGTTCCACAGTTGAGTATCACCATGGGTAACCATACAGTCACCGATGACTTCTATGTGGTTGGTATTGGAGAGACCAACCTTGTGCTGGGTGTACACTGGCTCCATTCTCTTGGAGAATTTCGGACTAACTTTCAGACCATGGAACTCAAGTTCAAGTCCAAGGAAAGAATCTAACCTTAAGAGGTTTATCTTCAGAAGCACCCAGAGTTGTTTCAGCAAAGAGGATCGAGAGGATTCACAGACACAATGGGCTTGATTGGGCAGTACAGTGCTTGGTTTATACCAAGAACTCAGAGGATGGACAACCAGAGTATCATGTAGATATACAGGGGCTATTGGACAAGCACAGTATAGTTTTTAGCGACATACCACCTGGTGTACCGCTAGAGAGGGGATTTGAGCATGTGATTGAGCTCGAGGGACACTAGACCAGTGGTTACTACTCCTTACCATCACCCCAAACGGTTTTTAAGGATGAGATTGAGAGGACCATCCATGAGCTTATTGACATGGGACACATTAGGCCAAGTTCTAGTCCTTTCGCTTCTTCCAGTAGTGTTTGGTGAAGAAGAAGGATGGGACCATGCGGATGTGCATTGATTATCGGGCATTGAATAAGAAGACAATCAAGAACAAATATCCAGTGCCGCGTATTGATGAGCTACTAGATAAGCTACAGCGAGCAATCTATTTTTCTAAAATAGATTTGCGATCGGGATATCACCAGATCAAGGTTAGGGAGCAGGATGTGCATAAGACCACTTTCAGATGTCATTATGGACATTTTGAGTTTTTGGTGATGCCCTTCGGTTTTTCTAATGCACCAGCCACATTCCAGTCCTGCATGAACCACATGTTCAACCGCCACTTGCAGAAGTTTTTTTTAGTCTTCTTTGATGATATATTGGTTTACAACAGGACTTGGGAGAGTCATATCCGCCACCTTGACGAGATATTGGGAATACTAGGAGCTAATTTGCTATATGCAAAGGCTTCTAAATGTGAGTTTTGCATGACAAAGTTGTTGTACTTGGGATATGTGATTGGTGAAGGGGGAGTCAAGGTGGAAAGAGTGAAGATACAGGCAATTTTGGATTGGCCTCCACCCAGGACGTTGACACATTTGAGGGGATTCTTAGGACTATGCACCTATTACAGGAGGTTCATGAATAATTTCTCACGATTGACTGGCCCCACTGACAGAATTGACCAAGAAGGGAGGCCTTCGCTTGGTCAGAAGCGGCACAACAGACTTTTTGATCATCTCAAGGAGGTGATGAGCTCATGCCCCGTCTTGGCATTACCATATTTTGTTCGTCCATTTGTTCTAGAGTGTGATGCATCAGGTGAGGGGATTAGAGCAGTGCTTATGCAGGATAGGCACCCCATTGCTTACGAGAGTCAGAAATTGAGCCCCGTGGAGAGGGGGTATTCAATCTATGACAAGGATATGTTGGCCATCATGCATGCTTTGGCCAAATTCAGACAGTACCTTGTGGGAAGCAGGTTCGTGGTACATACAGATCACAATAGTTTGAGGTTCTTTTTGGGACAGAAGGATCTCAATGACCACCAGCAGAGATGGGTGAACAAGGTACAAATGTATGACTTTGATATAGAATACACTAGAGGTAAGAATAATGTTGTTGCTGATGCTTTATCTAGGAAGCCTTACCTTACTACTATGTTGAGTTCTATGTCCGAGATTTCAGCAGATTGGAAGGCTCACATACTGGTTGAGTACTCCAAGAATCAGTTTGCATGCGAGATCATGGATGGTATTATCAAGGATGACCGATACAAGGTGGTAGATGATCTCATTTTTTATAAGGATCAGATTTTCCTTGTACAGGGGTCTAAGATGAAGGACAATATCCTTCGTGCAGTACATGACACACCACTAGCTGGACACCCCGAATATTTCAAAACATACAGGTATATCAGGGAGAGATTCTCTTGGAAGGGGATGAAGGATGATGTCCTTAATCATGTCAAAGAGTGTATGGTTTTCCAGCAAACCAAATCAGAGCATTCTTTTCCTATAGGTTTACTTCAGCCTCTTCCCATCCCTGAGCAAAAGTGGGAGAGCATATCAATGGACTTCATCACAGGACTCCCTCTGGTGCATGGGCACAATTGCATTTATGTGGTAGTTGATAGATTGACCAAGTATGCACATTTCTTTTCTCTACCCAAGAAGCATGAGGCAGCTGATGTGGCTCATGTATTTTATACAGGGATATTTAGGCTATATGGGTTTCCTAAAAATATCATCAGCGACAGGGACAAGATCTTCATGAGCACTTTTTGGCAGGATATTTTCATACTTGCTGGTACCGAGTTGACTCCTAGCACGAGCTACCACCCTCAGACTGATGGGCAGATGGATATTGTCAACAAATGGATAGAGGGATATTTGCGGAGTTATGTGACCGGACATCAGCAGGCATGGATCAGATGGTTGCACATGGGTGAGTATTGCTACAATACCACATATCAGATGAGTATTGGCATGACGCCTTTCAGAGCTTTGTATGGATACGATGCCATGTCATTTGTTGATTTAGTATTATCAGATAGTCAAGCTCCCAAAGCTTGGGATTGGTTACAGGAGAACCAAGATATCCTGCGAGCTCTTAAGGATAATCTCCAGAAGGCGCAGAATCAGCAGAAGGTTTATGCGGATCAACACAGGGTAGAGAGGTCCTTCGAGGTAGGAGACTTGGTGTTCTTGCATCTACAGCCGTACAAACAGTCATCACTCAAGCAGAAGGGGGCAGAAAAGCTGAAGCCCCTATTTTATGGTCCATACAGGATAGTCAGGCGAGTGGGTGTGGTTGTATATGAGTTGGATCTTCCAGAGCACAGCAAGATACATAATGTCTTCCATGTATCATGCCTTAAGAAGGCCTTAGGACAGCACATTGTACCTTCTACAAACTTGCCACCACTGGATGAGGAGGGGAAGCTGGTTTTAGAACCGGATTCTATTATTGAGGTCAGACAGAGGAACTCAGGAACAGAGATATCACAGAATATTTGGTGCGATGGAAGGGTTTGCCTCTTGAGGATGCTACTTGGGAGGGAGAACAAATTCTATGGCATCCTAGTTTGCATTTTCTTGGGGACAAGAAAATTTTGGGAAGGGAGGACTGTAATGTCCCTTTTCCCTCGCCCATGGCCTAAGGGCCAATGCGTTCCCTAACCCTAGTCATGCCCAAGGGGTTACAGACACTATTTTGCTATTGGGTATGGGCATCTAGTCCAGTTGTTATTATTTTTTTATTGACTGGGTCATAAAGTACTTTTAAAAAGGGACTAGGATGTTATGTTTCATCATTGGGGCCACTTAAAGTACCTTTTTGGCGACTTTGAGAGGACATGCATGGCATTAAATGTTATATTTCTTCATTGAGGTTACTTTATGGGCCTAGGCGCCTAGGAAGGGAAAAGCAACTTCAAGTTATTTTTAATAAGGCCCTCTTTTTGGGAAAGTGCACCATGAGTGGTTTTAGGGTTTCTTTGGCATGAAAAGGTTATAAAAGGAGGTGAGGGTGTGAAAGGATAATCATTCATGCATACACTTATTTTCTTTTCATGTGCAACTGCTGATTGTAACTATTTAGCTTGTGGAGTAAGATCCCACGGGAACCCTAGCTTCGGTGGTGAAAGATCCATCCCTAGCTAGCAGGGCATTCTTTGGTAGTGAAAGATCTACCATAGCTTGTCATTTGGAGTGGATTTCAGAGCTGTTTTTATAGAGGTATTTTCAAGAATTTCAGAATTAGGGTTTGAGGGTTTTTGATAGTTTTTGTGGAGATTTTCAGCTGGTTTTCGGATCAGACCTACGGCAGCCATAGAGGAAGGGTTTGACATCATCTACAGAGGATTTCACAAGGGTTTTGGCCATCTACCAAGGGGGCCGACTTGTTTGGGAGATTGTAGCCCTAATTCCTAGGGTTTTTCAGTTGGCCGTTTTCAGATCTGAAGGTTGGAAAGTCATCTTCCATATTTATATATGTTATTTCCCAAATTTCATCATTTTTACACTTGTATTCAGAAAGATATTAATTTTCAAAGTTTTCCAGCTATTTTAGGCACGCTGTAAATTTATGGCATCGTTATATTGACTGAAAAATTCTAAAAATATTTCCCTTGTGTTCTTTATATTATTATCTAGTTCCATTTAAAATTTCAAGTGATTTGAACGGTTATTTTGGGAGTTATCCATATTTTTCTGTTCGCTGCCCTAGCTGTAATTTTCTGCATAAAATCTGCAAAAATCAGATTCAGTATTTGCTGCAAATTTCTATTTTTTGTCTATTTTGTTGTAAAATCCCAGTAAGGGATATTTCATTTTGTAGCAAAGCTCTGCCAAAATTGCTTTGTGAAGCCAATGTGTTGCAGGCCCTTGTTGTGGACTCCTTGCATGGTGATCCAGGCCCTTATCTTGTAACCGATTGAACTGTGCATACCAGGAAGCAATAAAATACAAGTTTTTGGATGTATCTTCCCCTGCTGTGTTTTCTTGCATTCTTCTTGCCCCTTTAACCTTGATTACAAGAATATTGTGTCTATTATTATGTTCTTGCAGGGATCCATTATCATTGTGTATGTTTGAAATATTGTTGTAAAATGCATTTTGCTAAATTATGGAGAACTGTCATCACCCCTTCTAATGTGAACTTTGCTTCTGTATCTCACGCATTTGAAGACTACTCTCACACCCTCCTTTTCTGGTGTATCACCGTTGTAGTGTAGGATTTCATCTTATGCATTCTTTCTCCCTGGTCCCTTAGAAATTTAGGTTAGAATTGTTAGTTTCCCCTGCATTAGAGTAGATTGTGGCAGGTAGTTTAGGAGCAAGAACTAGCTTTCTCTGGAGGTCTATCTCAAGTAGCAAGTCCCACAACTTGGAGATAGTACCCATGTTATCCAATCACACTGCGAGTTCAAGTATATGTACTTGTATAAATAGAGGGGTGCTATGATTTGGTGACAACAGTTTTGGCATGCTCGGTGGGACCTTAGAGGTCTCATTTTCATTGCAGCAAAGTTGATGTGCATCTGCTGCAATTTTCTTGCTTAAAAGAGATATAAATTGCACATCTGGCAACTCCAAGGAAGAAGAATCAGCTGGTTTTAGCAGTGCAGACCTGAAAACTCATGAGAAGAATCACTACAAGGTCAAGAGCTGGAGAAGAAGAGGCGATGTTTGAATATCTGCAGTTATCTCCAAGAATAAGGCAAAGTGGGAGGAGAATCCAAAGGTCTCCATCTCCACCAAACAGAACTCTCTCAACTCCTCCACCTGGTAGGCCTTTCATTCAATCAACAAGGGTTCTAAGGCCAATTAGAATAGCACAAAACAACCCCTATGTCAATTTCACTGGCAGTAGCCCACTTGCTCTCAATGCACAAAATCTAATTCCAATTGTAGCCTTGAAGAACATTCCATACTTCACTGGAGAGAATCAGACTACTCCTGGTGATCATGTTAAAGGCATTGCCAACCTTTGTGCAATTCATGAAATCAATGAGATGCAAGTTGCTGTCAAATTGCTGGCATCTTCATTCAAGGGGAAGGCTTTGCAATGGGTTAGAAGCCTTGCCTCAGGTTCTATTCAAAATTGGAACCAGCTATGTGTAGCACTTCATGAGAAATTTGGAGAGAAGGGAGACAACTTGTCTCTTTTGGAGCAGCTGACAACCATCAAGAGAGCTCCCAATGAGAAGCTGACTGATTTCAACTTCAGATTTTAAAGGACTTCGGAGAGAATTCCAGTGGCAGTCAGGCCAATAGCAGAAGGTGATTTTCTTTACTATCTCAAAGCTCTAAATTCTTATATTTCTATGTTAATTCAGTCCATGGGAGGCACAACTATCCCCATTTCTTATAGCATTTCCATTAGAGCTGAAATTTTTTTTGATCCAAGCTGGAAAACTAGCCCCTAGACCTCCCATGCCATTGTTTCCAAGTTTAGAGAGCCCAAACACTAATCAAGCACCTAATTTTTCTCCTTCTCCCACTCCTAGAAATCAGAATTCAAGTGAATCTTCCACTTCATCTTCTAGTGCCTCAAATGAACTTCAAGAAGTCATGAAGCAATTGCAAAATTTAGGTAATGCGCTGGTTACTCTCAAGAGGTAACAAGCCCAAAGTTTTAGACCTTCCTTCCAGCCTCAAGCTCATCCTAACAGGCAGCCATATCAACCTCATAGACCACCCAATCTAGCTGCAAATCT
The DNA here is from genome assembly GCA_019776745.2 of Taxus chinensis. Classification (NCBI taxonomy): domain Eukaryota; kingdom Viridiplantae; phylum Streptophyta; class Pinopsida; order Cupressales; family Taxaceae; genus Taxus; species Taxus chinensis. The sequence goes on along the minus strand of CM034151.1, from coordinate 256,707,830 downwards.
AAATCAAGCAAGGCCTCCTGCCAACAGACCATTTCAGTCTTATAATCCAAATGCTATATCTACCTCTAAGGCATTGGTGCCAACACAAAACAACGTTGCTCAGGAGTATGATTGGTGTTTTCCATGCAATGAACCTCACAACCAATCTATGTGTTTCAACTGTGCCTTGAATCAAGCATTAATGGTGACAAATATTGTTGTGGAGGGTGAGGGGAGTCAAGGAAACAACCAACAACAAGAAACATTCCAGCAGCAATCAGCTCCAAATGACACCACACTTGTGAACTAGCAAGCAGAGGATTTTTGTGGCATAAATCAAACAGTCTCTCAAGGTGTTGCAGCCAACACAAGGTCAAAAAGAAGGAATTTGGGTGAAGAACAGCCATTAGCTCCAATCAATCCATAACCTTTTATGGCTCCACAAATGGTTGGAAAACAAAATCCAGTTGTAAATGCACAAGGGCAGCCAAGAACAGCTCCTAGACCAACTCAAATACCAGTTGTTGCTGCCCACATGCAAGGGATGAATATGCAAACCAAGGAACATAAAAAATATCCTTCATCACCATTTAGTATCATTGATCAGATGAAGAAGACAAATGTAAATATATCAATGTGGGAATCCCTATCTATCCCAGGCCAAAGAGATTTGCTACAAGCTGCCATGAAAGACTCGCCAAATTCGAATCAGCAAGTCCAAATGCAAGAGAAAGTGCTCACAAATGCTGCCCAGCCTGAAGCGAATCATGGAGGACAGCAAGGTAAAATGTTGAAGCCCCCTCCTTTTTATGTCTCATTAATCATTGGAAACCAATTGGTGCAACAATTGCATGATTGATTCTGGGGCAAGTAGCTCAGTGATGCCCAAGCAAATAGCTGATCAGCTAGGACTTCAATATGAAACCATATCCAAAGGAGTAGTGTAGTTGGATGGGACAATAGTAACAATAGTTGGGGTGATTAGAAACTTGAGTCTTACCCTGCATGCATGTCCAAATGTTGTTGTTTTACAAGATGTATCAGTTATAGACCTTCCACCACTCTTCGCCCTATGTTTGTCAAGAGATTTCACAGCCAAGATTGAAGGATATTTGTTTGCTAATTGGTCACACATTCTATTCAGAATGAGGTATGGAACCAAAGCTACAATCAGGTCTGAACCTATTGCAAAATTCCACATTGAGCCCTACACTCCAAGTCAGATCAATGCCAATTGTTCGGCATTTAATCAAGAAGATCACCCAAGCACTGATGAAGCTGACACCAAGGTTGGAAGCATCCTGGATCTAACTCTTGATGAATGGGAAAACAAGGTGCATGCTTTTGATCCTTATCAAGAAGTAGAAGAATCTGAGCTAAGGGTCTATTGCATACATCAAGAAGATCAGCCCATTCCTAGCATCACCAAGCCAAACCACAAGGATGAAAATGAGGTATGGCAGCTGTTTTTTGATGGATCAAGGAGTAGACAAGGTGTAGGAGGTGGAGCTATGCTTATGTCACCTCAAGGAGTAAAGTACTATTCAGCTTTTTAGATTTCAGTTTGCATGCTCCAATAACACTGCTGAATATGAAGCCTTGGTGCAAGGGATGCATTAGGCAATAAAGAGAGGAATAAAGAACTTGCAAGTCTTCGGTGACAGCAAGTTGATTGTCAACCAGGTCAAGGGGCTGCATGCTGACAAGAATGATCTACTCAAGTGCTACAAGAACAAGGTGTGGGACCTCATTGAAGATTTTTAGGGTTTTGGCATCAAATCAATTCCTAGGAAAGAGAACCAGGCTGCTGACAGGCTTGCAGCAGTTGGGGGCAAAAAAAGCCTTTGACGTTGTGGAGAGCATTAAAAAAGATAAGGTACAGCCAAACATCCATGTAATGTGAGGCCTTCAGTTCTGGATAACAATGTAAGTTGGCAAGTGTTTGAGAATGACCAGAAAATCATTCATTTCTTACAAGAAGAAGTTGAGTTCTCAGCTAAAAATCAGGAAAAATTGGAACAGCAGTATGGTGACCAAGTGGTACAGCTGAGAACTAACAAACTGCCCAAGGGACTTATCACTTTGGAGTCCATTTTCAATCCCAATGATCAGTTTAGGAAAGAGAAATCAAACATTCAGGTCAAGAGAGAAGATTCAGTATCCATCTAGGTGGAAGAGAACAAACCATTGCAAATTGGAAAGATGACAACTAAACAAGAAAGGTATGAGTTCATACAGTTGTGTCAAGAGTTCCCTAATGTGTTTTCTTGGAGATACGAAGATTTGAAAGGTTTTAATCCCAAGTTAGCTCAGTACACCATTGAGTTGGACCCAAATACTAAGCCCATCAGGCAAAAACAAAGGCCAGTCAATCCACACATGGAAACTCTCATGAGGAAGGAATTGAACAAGTTGGTTGAGTCAAGAATCATATTCCCAATCAAGCATTCTAGTTGGGTTGCCAACTTAGTTCCAGTCAGAAAGAAGAGTGGAGAGATCAAATTGTGTGTTGAATTCAGAGACTTGAATAGAGCATCTCTCAAGGACCATTACCCACTCCCTTATATGGAGCAAATTTTGCAAGTTGTGGTTGGCTCTGAGAGGTTTTCACTACTTGATGGCTACTCGGGCTACAATCAGATTATGGTGAAGGAAGAAGATCAGTTCAAGACAGCCTTCACAACCAAATGGGGAACTTATGCGTACAGGAAAATGCCATTTGGGCTGTCCAATGCTGGAGCTACCTTCCAAAGAGTAATGGACATGGCGTTCAAAGGTTTGATTAACAACGTGGTACTGATATACCTTGATGATATCATTGTTTTTTCAAAGAATGCAGCAGACCACCTCTCTCATTTGAGACAAGTCTTCCAAAGGTGCAGGAGATTTGGAGATGTCTTTGAATCCTAAGAAGTGTATCTTCCTAGCACATGAAGGAAATCTCCTTGGCCATATTGTCTCCAAAGAAGGATTAGCAATTGATCCAGAGAGGGTTGAAGCCATAAGATCACTACCATTGCAAAGCCACAAGAAGGCCCTTCAGAGTTTCTTGGGGAGAATAAACTTTGTTCAGAGGTTTGTCCCAGATTTTGTAGCCCTTATCAAACCTATCACCAAAATGTTAAAGAAAAAGCATGGCTTTCAAGTGGACAACAGAAGGAAAGGAGAGTTTTGAAGCAATCAAAGAAGCCATCTCCCAAGCACCAACTCTCATCAACCTGGATTTCTCCAAGGATTTCATCCTCTATGCATTTTGGAGGTAATGATACTATTTTCTGCCATTTTGGTACAGTAGAACAAGGACAATGATGAGCAGCCAATTGCTTTCTTCAACCAACTCCTAGATGAATATGAGGTGAGATATTCTTTTATTGAGAAGCATGTACTTACAGTAATCAGAAGCTTGAAGAAATTCAAGCATCTAGTCTCAAACAACAAGGTTCAGTTGTTGGTCTCTCATGCGAGAGTAAAGGACTTCCTCCTCAACAAGGATTTGAATGAGAAAAGGGCAGGTGTGGATCACTCGTGTCATGGAGTATGACATTGAGATCAAGGTCACCAAGCTGGTAAGAGGAAAACGATTGTGTGAGCAGCTGATTCTGGGAAAGCAAAAAGGAGTATGTAATAAAGAAGAGGCTGTTTTGACAGTTCAAGACAGCCATGTGCAAGGTAGCACTCAAGAAGAGGATAATGTTGTCCCCACTCCTTGCTGGACCCAAGGTATAATGCATTTCCTAAGCACAGGCCTATGCCCTCTAGAGATGAACAAAACCCAAAGAAGACACTTCAGATTGCAGGCTGTCCCATATGCCATGGTAGACGGTGTTTTGTTCAAGAAAGATGTGAATGGATTGCTGCTGAGATGCATTAGCACAAATCAGATTCATAGGGTGTTGGAAGAGTTCCATGGTGGACCAGCTGGTGGTCATTTTGCACCAAGAGTGATAGCTCTAAAAATCATGAAGGCTAGTTATTATTGGCCCAAGATTTTCAGTGATTGCTTTGCATGGATCAAAAGGTGCAAGAATTGTGCATTCTTCATAGGTAAAGAGATGCTTGTTTCCCTTCCATTGCATCCAATTTCAGTTGACCAGTCATTCATGCAATGGGGTTTGGACTTCATTGGAGTCATTAATCCTAATTCAAGCCAAGGGCATAAGTGGATTTTGACAGCCACAGACTACTTCACCAAGTGGACTGAAGTAGTAGCACTCAAGGAAGCAAATGAGTCTAGCATATTAGACTTCTATGAGGGGATACTAACTAGATTTGGCATATCTGCTACAATAATCTCAGATAATGCATTAGCATTCATTGGATCCAAGGTGACTGAGTGGGCTGTCAAGAATGGGATCTACCTAAGTACTTCATCAAACTACTACCCTCAGGGTAATGGCCAGGCTGAATCTACAAACAAGAACTTGTTGAGGATCATTAGGAGGACTCTTGATGAGAATCAGAGGTCTTGGCATACCAAACTGAAATCAGCCTTATGGGTTGATAGGATAACTCCCAAGAGATCCATAGGTAACTCTCCATTCAGGCTTGTTTATGGGAAGAGAGGAAATCTTGCCCATGTCACTTGAGTTGCCAACATTAGAACTCATGAAGCAGTTAGAGTTGCTAGAGTTTGGGCCCATGGAGGTGAGATATGCATAGTTGATGGAGCTCCAAGAGATCAGAGATCAGGCATCCCAAGCAATGGAGAAGGATCAAGATTTGATTAAGAAGACCTTTAATAGGAAGGCCAAGAGTTGATCTTTCCAAGTTGGAGATCTAGTGTTAAAATGGGATGCAGATAGAGCAAAACCGGGAAGGCATTCAAAATTTGATGTCATTTGGAGTGGCCCATGCATGGTCACAAAGTGTAAGGACAACAATGCCTTCCAATTGTCTTCATTGGATGGCGAAGAACTGCAGATTCCAGTCAATTAAATCTATCTAAAGAATTTCTACTAGAGGGAAATTCTCCACCTTGTAAATATTAACTTAGGTTTTCATTCCTCCAAGTGCTTGTACACATTGTTTTGTTGTAGGTTGTTTTGCTTTCCCTAAGTGCTTTGGCACAGCTTGCTGTTCCTGGGAATGTGTTTGCAGGCCTTGCTCCATCAAGTGATTTTCCATGTTCCTCTTTGCAACATTCTATTCAGTTGGGGTATTAAACAGAGAATCAAGTGACTCCATGCCCAATAGATTTCTTCAGGCAACTAGTAACTTTATCCAGTAGGCAGATGACCCCTCTGAGTCACCAAAATTGTTATCCCAAATGTGCCCCCTACTCATTTTGTGGCTAACTCCTTTACATCTTTCCTTCTCTTGTGCATCAGTCAGAATATTTTGTTTTCCAGGAACTCAAAACCTTCTGGAAATGGCACCATTGGATAGAGCTCTCTCTCAGCTTTCCAGAAAGGTAAAGTTTTCCTCCTAACTCCTCATATTTTTCAAGTTATGGCTCGGCAGAGTTTTTGTGGGAAATTTTCCCTTAGAGGGCCCGCAGCCAATTAGAACGTGCCACATGGCACCTGGAGTGATGGAGCACGGGGAAAATTTGAAAAAAAATTCCAAAGACCAAACGGGTAAAAATTCAAACTTTTTCCCTGCCGATTCGATTTTGGCCTGTTTTTTCCCTAAATTTTAAAATCGACATATCTTTCGATCTAAAGCTCAGATTTTCACGTTCTTTATATCAATGGAAAGCTGGTGAAATTCTCTACATGATTTCAGGGTTAATTTTACAATTTTCTTCAGTTTGGAGAGATAAAATCAAGAAAAAATTTTGGCACGTGGTAATGGCCAAAAATGACGTTTCAACAACCATTTTTAATGCAAAATGGGTCGCATTCTTCTTCAGCATGGACAAAAATGTCAGGGCATGAGTCTGTAAGGATGTCCATGTTGTTTTAATGCATCTTCATTCAATGGGGAATGGCTCCCATGTTTTTTACATGTTTTCTCTCTCTTGGGCTCGACCCATGCATTGTAAAAGCCAGATTTGGCTCATTTTTTGAGGGTTGAACATTTTTTTGGACAACAAGCTTCTTCTTTCACCTTCAACAAGTGATTTTTGCGAGTATCAGACCTTCTTCATGATTGTAACAGGTTTCTGCCTCTTTGATGTTGCAAATGCAAGGATTTTGACAGCGAAAAATGACAGTGCAGACTCTGTGATCAATTTTCAGTCCTTTGTTTGTATTGTCTTGTTTCATTTCAGACCTCTAATTACATCTTATCAGCCTGTGTATGATGTTTCATGTTGCATTTCATGAAATTGTGTCAATTTTCATGAACAAGAAGTGTTCACCACTCCTTTTTTGTATCACCTATTAGTTTAGTTTCAATTTTTGCACTTTCTATCTCTGTCTCCTTGGAATTTAGAGTAGGATTAGGATTCAAACCTCTGCAATTGTGCAAATAACATATCTGATCAGAGGAGTTTGAGGAACCAGCCTCTAATCTAGAGATTCCTCTCTCATTTTACAAGTCCCACACTTGGAGAGAGGTTTCAATGTTGTGCAATCACACCGGATGCCTGAAACATCAACTTAGAAACCTGATTTGCATCCAGGGGTGCTGCTGATTTGCAACAACATGCACTTTTCTATGCAAGTGTGCAATGTCAAGATCAACATAGTAAAATTATAGATTGCCAAATTGGAATTTCTATAGAGAGAAATTGATATTTTCCCACAAATTTAATATTTTTTTTACATTTATAGGTTCTAGAGGGATAATTAATTCATTTATTCACACACTTTTCAAGTTCATTTGCAAGCTAGAGTAGAGTTCAAAGAGAGAGAACATAATTTTTCACACAATCACAATTTACATTTACCATTTCAAGAAACAATTCAAAGAGTGAAACATCATATAGTTTGTACCATCATTATTCTAATTCAATGACTTGTGGAATTCCATTTTGATTTATATAAGTATTTTGTTTTCTCAAAGGTTGATCACACCAAGGCAATTCATATTCTTGGAAACAAAAGAATATATTTAATTGAGATATAAGGTCTCCAAGAGTGGCATTATTCCAAACCTCAAATCTTGTTTTTACTCTTATATGCTCTATTTTCTACGTCACATTATGGTCTTATTATTAGCATTGTATTGCAAAAAAAGGAGTTACGAAGTGTTTGTCTAACCTCTTAAAGACATATATGATTAGAAGACTTGAAGCTACACACGAACCCTAAGTTAACATCCAAATCTACTAAGGTTTAGATTAATTCCAACTTCACCTCAGGGTCTACCCCTTAACTATATATATGAGTTTTAAGTGAGAGGACATATTTATGTTAAACCACCTTCAATAAAGGACCAAGGTGTTATGTTGCGAGAAACCAAGGTAACACATTTAGCTGAGCGGATCTAAGGGGTTCAATGACAAGAGTTTAAGACCTAGAACAACTAAGTCACAACCTCCATCTATGTCATCTGGATCCAACAGGGATTTCATTTGATGAAAAATTTCAATTTTAAATCTATATTTGGAAGGAAAGGTAGTCCTCTAGGATACGAAGGAGGAGTTAGCCCTACATACTCCAAAATAAAGTTTGATTATGTCACCTTTATGAGACAGGTTTATGACAATGTCACTTAACATACTGACTAAGGCGATAAACCCATTCTTGGGCTCTTGTTTACTCAAACTAGGAGGTTCCATTGAGTGCAAATTTTAATTTCATTCTACGTTTTTTAATGTCTTCTAGGGTAAAAAGAAACACACATGAAAACAAGTTATGCTCTGATATTATACAAGGGTAGAGTGTATTGATTAAATATCTTTATTACATCTACAAAGTATAAATGCACAAGATGACTCATTAATCATTTATTGAACACTAAGTATGCACTACATTATATTACTTACTTCAAATTTATTTACCTTATATAAATATCAAACTTTTTTACCATGTGTAATATGAATCAAATTGAATCTATGATTAAATGAACATTTCCTAGATGTCCTTGAAACTAGCATCTCATACATGACAACAAATTATCAAATCTAACCTTCTGTAACATAAGACTACATTATACTTTTATTCATTTAACAATGAACTATATAAATTACAATGATAATTAATGACTTACACATTGCCTTTTTGTCATCATTCTTTCATCCTGCAAAAACCACGTGAGCATGATATCAACGATAAATCGTTGGCATGGCATCCACCCTAATCTAACATAATTATCATTTATCAGTTTCCCATTTACATATGATAATAATTACAAATTGCAATTGAAATAAAAGGTTTAGAGACCTGTATTCATTACAGTTCATTTTACTCCATTTTGTAACCTAGGAGAGAGAAAGAGAAGTAAGAGAGAGAGAGAGAAAACACCATTTGTCAAAAGTTCTAATTCCCAAAAGTTACATTATAAAGTTTTAAAAAGTTATTTAAATGTGTCAAAAGGTTCCACGGTGGTTTGGCAACCCGACGAGGGTCCCACAACCTACTATTTTTACATTTCTTACTAGCTACAAAATGTTCAAAATGGGCTCGGAGGCTAAGAAACTGCTTCCAAAAGTTGTCTCCCGATGAGAACACACACCATGATTAAACTTATACGTGTCCACCTATATACCAGGAGTTCATAGCAACTGACGAAATTTGAAACTAAAGAACTGTTTACGTTTGAAGGCTAGTTTTCCGGGGCCATTGGTCGTAGTTGACCCAGTTTGCAAATGAACAAAATTTAGCTCGAGGGCTCGGAAATCCATGTAAAAAAAAATACGTTCGATGGATGAACATGCAAAAGAAAATTCCTACAAGTTCCCATATATAAGGAGAATTCTTCAAATTCGGCGGGACTAAGAACTAGAAAATCATTTTCAAACGGCGACTAGTTTTTTGGAGCGACTAGAAGAATTGGTCCAATTTGACCTTGTCAAACTGTGACTGGAGGCCTACAAAATGGCTTTTCCAAACTATATAAAAAAGTGTTTTTTTCCAAACTGAATGTTCCAAGTAATTGTCTAGTAAAAACACTAGAGATTTACGAATATGGAAAATAATTTCTCTATCTAGGTTTCAAATGGCAATTCAAAACAAAAGCCAACTTTCTAAATTTCACAACTTCCTACCACTACAAAATAGTGTAACAGGGCTCCTATAAGAGTGTCAAAAAGATCACATATATTCATTCGGGGTCAATCCAGAGGTCAAGGTGACTCCTCACATAACAAGGTACACAAATGAAGCTTAACATCTCATTTTCAGAGTTACGAAAGGTACTTAATGAGTCTCCAAAAAATGCAAAAATTATCTATTTAAACCGGGAGATGATCAACGTTATTACTGGGAAGTCAATTTTGTTTGGTCGATAAGCCAATATTGTAGCGATCTAGTTGGGTAGGAAGTTTTCTAAATCACCTAAGAATGAGGGTGGAAGTTCATGTTTTAATGCAAACGAGTTATTTTGACTTCGTGAGTTACGACATGACATTTCATCATTTTGCAACGAGTTGATATAAACATTTAACTGTAATATAATCCTAATATTTTAAAATTATACCAAGTTGCAAACGAAAAACTAAAGTATGAGATTTATGAAATATGAGAGGAGGTGAACCATGCCTGAGAATGAAGCCGGTTGAAACCGTGGAATTCGGTTCAACATCTCCCTTGAGCATTTTATCAAACAAATCATGAGCATCCACAATTTTTACCATTTCACCTTTTCTAAAAATCCTCAAGCTTTCCCAATGAACCCATTTTGCACTGAACCAAAAATAAAATAATATGTTTAAATGGTGTTGGCCAATACAGTTTACAGCTCCCTCAAGATAGCCAACATGACTAAGAAATCCATACACACCTGTAACCAATCTTATTGCAGGCACAATATAACAAGAGTTGGTCATGCAAATACTAGAAATCCCTCCATTGGATCTACAAGATTTTGTCTAATACAAGATAATAATCTTACATGTTTGGGTATATTCCAAATGACTAGCAGATCAGTGTCCAACCTGCTCAACCCACTTTTCAGTTGTAACACCTTAGATTACATGTAACACGTGGGAGAGTAATACCGAAGGAAGGTGAACTGCCTGAACAAAGTGCCTCAAAGAGATGTGGTCCAAGTATATGTCATGACGGGGATGAGCACAACAAGACCAAAAACCAAAAAAAAAATGACCCAGATACAACATGGCCAACTAACCACCACTCCACAAGGAATTATCAGTAGAGGTCTGACTTTACAGCTTCAGAGTATAGATTATTATCATCAAATGAAGAACCACCCTCCACAAGATCTCCCATCTCTTCTCCTCTGTGGTGAGTTGAACTCACATCATGGAGACTACAATGTATTTTACATACCGTTGCACCGTTCAACATACATCATCCCACACAAGGCTTCACCAGAATACTCCATGTGGCCAGCAACATGGCGCTAGTAGGCTACAATCCAAGCCAAGGCAGAGGAAGAAAAAAAAAATGTCCCAACCAACACAGAGTTGTACCTAGTGTCTACAAGGGTTTTAAGACACCACCAAACCATACGCATGGTGTTATTAGGATGAAGATAAATCCCATGCATACAATAAGAGGGGAAAAACAACTAGCATACGGCCAACAATAGGAGAATAATTGTAGGAGACTTTAGAGGAATCTCTCACCTCAAACAATATTTATCCACTTGTAAAATCATTGATAAATTATTATGCAAGGATGCACTGTACACATTTTTATTCAAACCTCCAAATGTTAATTATTATGAAAAGATGCAATCAGATCATATGCTTCTCAATCTGCGTAAACTGTAGCAACTTCACAGGCATTCAAAGTACCCCATGGATGTCTCTGTACTAATTCGGATGAGACTAATTACAGGCTGCCATCAAGAGCAAGGGAGGAAGGAGAAACAACGATCCAAAGAAAAAGGATAGTGCATTAGCAACTACATTTCAGACTGTACAAAATAAAACCCAATAAAATACAGGAAGAGACTACCTCCAGCCCACAAAGTACGGTATAAAAAGAAAACCGTGAAATAACCAGGTGGCCAACATACTTCACGCACCCATTAACCAGAAGACAAGGGAATAAGGAATCCAATGATAGGAAAAGGAGCCCACGTCTTCTCATGCCAAGCTTGCCACTTCAACATCTAACATGGGAGGCAAGGAAAGTGGAAGCAGCAATAATTTCATCCAAAAATTATCAATTAAAAAGGGCATGCATTTAGGCTCATGGCTGGAGTTTTCAATAAAAAAATAAAAAAATAAACATGAATACCACTTCCCCAACAATGGAACCACCAACAAACAAGCTCTCCTTTTACACGACTCGAGGATCAATCGATTGGAAAGATAAAACTAAAATAACATAAGGATAAATAATATTAATGGTGATAACATTTGACGATAGAACAAAATCGTCGATCAACATACAAAATAATAATAATAATAATGTCATTATTATTATTATTATTACTACACACAAATTTATTAACCATATTAATAATGATCACCTGTCAACATTGAGTAGAATAATAATAAGCATAAATCAACAATTCAATATAATAATTATTATGTAGATGTTATGTCTAGCTGGACACGCCCCAATAACTTCAAGATATCATTAAAACCACCTATAGAATTCGAGAACGAAATTTTCCTTAACAAGGTAATTGAAAAGTCACTACGGAGGCCCTCCACTAGCAACATTGGCAAAGACACGGACACGGGGAGGCCAAACAGGGAGGAAGGGTGCTAATCATTCTCTGTGATATAGTCGAGGTCAACTAATGATCAACAAAATCACACCCGCCTCCTACCCTTGATTATCAACAGGGTCATCAGAGAAAGGCTGGGGTAATGTCAAACAAGGGATTACATTCTCCTCCCCTTAAGAAAGCATCGTCCTCGATGCAACATACAAAGAATAAGGAGAAATGGTAAGAAACAAGGAAAAAATATTAGCGAAGGTACGCTCTAAGGTTAAGATTTCAGACACAAAATCATGGCCACGGGGTGGCCCTAGAAACATCTGGTAGAAATTTTAACTTTCAAGGTTATGTGAAGATTGATAGTTCTAGTTTACCGTATTACTTTGTTAGCATTCTCTTTTACAGTATTCCTTATCTCAAGATTATAATATTCATTGTTTAGAGTTTTTTTTTTAGTTGTCTTAAGTTCGTGGGTGCCCAACAATAACTAACATCAAGATGTCACACAAAACTTAACGCAACACAAATAACCCATGAGACATCTTGCTACCTACTTTCATGATTGTATCATAACAAAAGGTCTTTTAATTCCTCCATGGAATGACAACAAGTAGACCACATACCAAATAATTTTCAACAATTATGTCCTAGACGTTGATCTAGTACACACATATGACTGACAACCATAATCATCACACTGATACATATACAATGAGTATCACAAGACCCAAGGAAATCCATGACTGTACCAACATAGTGCCAAGACAATATCCAATAGTCCATACCAACCAAGGAAAGAGTCAAGCCTTAAATATAACAAGGTGTCAAAAGGACTCACAAGGGTACACATAATTCACTATACCAATTCCACACATCTCAAAATATCAAGAAATAACTCCATATATCTCCTGAAGCATCATAAGACAACTCCATATACCTCCTAAACCATCACCAAATAACCTCCATATACCTCCCAAGGAGAAATAATCATAGTTCCAAAACCAAGTCGGGTCACTCAACCATAGAGCCCCATCAAGAATATCAAGTCACTCAACCATAGAGTGTTATAAATAATATCAGGTCACTCGACCATAGAGGCCCGTCTCCTTTCTCCTTTTAACGAGGTCGGGTCACCCTATGGCCCTTGGCACATAGAGCCCCATCACCCCCAACCCAAGTGACATAATAACTCGTGGTTCAACAACCCACTAGTTATCTGTAACTCCTTGGGGTGTACCCCCATACAACAAAGCAGGTCCATAGGTTCAACCACTCCATGGTTAACCCCATGACCCTATTCCAGCACATTATGACATTAGAACCAGCATAACAATCCATTCAAATGCCAAGTGGCAAAATCAAAAGCCTTGGGCAAGGCTACAAACCTTTTAAATATGAAAAGAAAATTTTAAAACTAAGAAAAACAAATGGATAGTTAGCCATGGTTAGTGCAAAATCCAAATGTTAATGCAACAATCAAATAAATGCCCAAAATATAAGAACATGTCAATCAAGAAAACAAATGGTTCTAGCTAAAAGAGATAAAGATTAATTTACGAATAAAAAATACGTATAGAGAAATAGCACATTACAATCACTATGTGGCCTCATACCGCCACCAAAGGGGTACTCATCGAGTTTCTGGCACTCGTACATCGAGCCTCAGCTCATAAAAAAAATACATATAACCAGAAATGAGTATATCAAATAATGTAACTGTCATCATCTCTACCTGAATCATTCCTCCATACTCCCACAAGGATCAACATAGTCAAAATCACATAGGATTGTCCAATGAACAATCCAATAGGAAAGAGCAGGGAACTCTAGTTGCATAAGTTGAGCCTAAGGTGGTGTGCACCCACAATATACTGAGAAAGCTCAAAGTATACTAAAAAGATAGAAGTGGGTTTTCAGTCTATATAAGACTCCACTTCCTCACTTGTACTCGGCTCAAGATTATGAAAACCTGGTCCACGCCTCCTCTCTCCACACATACACTCTTGACAGTTTATCCCCTTAGGGTCATCTAGTGTAAGGTTCACAACATACACATAACTACATCACTAACACAATGGTGATTCACACACATTAACCATAAAATCTTACGCATGGTATTTATATACAGGGTATAACACAATCACTACTTTCACTAGTTACGATACATCACATTACCACATCTTGCACCCGAGGTGCAATCACTGTACACTAGGGATCATACTCACCATATGCCCCTAAATCAAGACATGAACCATCACATATTACATGAATTATATGTATGAGGAAAACAATGTCTAACCTTACAACATATAGTTAATTGCAATACCACACGACGATGCACACAACTAATCACAATACGGTGATGACATCACAATAAACTGTGATTCACTTTACATCAATTTTTTCATGCAATACATCAATACACCGTCATATCACATAATTCCAAAATGCTCTAACACTCTGCAATCCACAATAACATTCTGTTCACACACAACAAGGCGGTACACCACACTCGAATTCCTCATTGGATCCAAGAAATAGAGAGTGAATACTCTCATCATTAGCACATCAACATGATAACAAATATGCACTAAGTGACATGCACAACATGTGCATTCACAATTTCAAAATTATGACATAGTTCACATCACGCATATATCACATTACTCTTCCAATATCCACCACCATCATGCAACACTATCACAACTCCAATCTGCCCCAGAGGTTCGAGAGCATGAACCTCCACTCTGATACCATATGTAGTGCCCACATTTTACACACACAATTACAATAGTAAAATACCACTATAATTTTTTTTTTGACTTACATTGCTCAGTACACACCACACAATAAGGCTTCCATGTACAGAAACTTGACTCGCATGACAATCACATAAGTCATCGACTCACATAGACACATGGAAACAACATAGGCATGTTGATGCCACACTTTTCCCAAATGAAAAGGGTACTAGCAATGACCCAACCACAATAAAAATGACTTCAAGAATGGTGAACCCACAACACCTCACTTCTTCAATTGTATTTTAGTTACGATCAACATTCCAAGAACATTAATGTGCAAAGATAAATTTCTCGTTTGTCCACCCATAGATTCTTAAGTTTATTCCACGGTTAAATTACCGTTCGACCCTTTTTAAATTGTCTTCTTATTCTTTAATAAATTTTCCATAACTTGCATACTTATTTGGCATAATTCAAATGCATATAAAATACTTAATTATATTTTTCTTATGTTAGGAATCTTCTTCTCGAACATATATTCAATGTCTACCTTTTTACTTATACAACTCAAGTGAATGTGACTTGGTGTCCATATAGTGTTAAAGGAGATTTAGATGCAAGGTATTTTTTACCAAAACACTCCTTGATCATGGTATAGTTATTTCCCTACCATCGTTATTCTAATTCAATGACTTGTGGAATTCCATTTTGATTTATATAACTATTTTGTTTTCTCGAAGGTTGATCACACCAAGGCAATTCATATTCTTGGAAACAAAAGAATATATTTAATTGAGTTATAAGGTCTCCAAGAGTGGCATTATTCCAAACCTCAAATCTCATTTTACTCTTATATGCTTTATTTTCTACGTCACATTATGGTCTTATTATTAGCATTGTTATGCAAAAAAAGGAGTTACGAAGTGTTTTTCTAACCTCTTGAAGACATATATGATTAGAAGACTTGAAGCTACACACGAACCCTAAGTTAACATCCAAATCTACTGAGGTTTAGATTAATTCCAACTTCACCTAAGGGTCTACCCCTCAACTATATATATGAGTTTTAAGCGAGAGGACATATTTATGCTAAACCACCTTCAATAAAGGACCAAGGTGTTATGTTGAGAGAAACCAAGGTAACACATTTAGCTGAGCAGAGCTAAGGGGTTCAATAACAAGAGTTTAAGACCTAGAACAACTAAGTCACAACCTCCATCTATGTCATCTGGATCCAACAGGGATTTCATTCGATGAAAAAATTCAATTTTAAATCTATATTTGGAAGGCAAGGTAGTCCTCTAGGATACGAAGGAGGAGTTAGCCGTACATACTCCAAAATAAAGTTTGACTGTGTCACCTCTATCAGATAGGTTTATGACAATGTCACTAAACATACTGACTAAGGCGATAAACCCATTCTTGGGCTCTTGTTTACTCAAACTAGGAGGTTCCATCGAGTGCATAGTTTAATTTTATTCTACGGTTTTCAATGTCTTCTACGGTAAAAATAAACACACATGAAAACAAGTTATGCTCCGATATTATACAAGGGTAGAGTGTATTGATTAAATCTCTTTATTACATCTACAAAGTATGAATGCACAAGATGACTCATTAATCATTTATTGAACACTAAGTATGCACTACAGGATATTACTTCAAATTCATTTACCTTATATAAATATCAAACCTTTTTACCATGTGTACTATGAATCAAATTGAACCTATGATTAAATGCACATTTCCTAGATGTCCTTGAAACTAGCATCTCATACATAACAACAAATTATCAAATCTAACCTTCTGTAACATAAGACTACATTATACTTTTATTCATTTAACAATGAACTATATAAACTACAATGATAATTAATGAATTACACGTCACCTTTTTGTCATCATTCTTTCATCCTGCAAAAACCACGTGAGCATGATATCAACGATAAATTGCTGGCATGGCATCCACCCTAATCTAACATAATTATCATTTTTCAGTTTCCCATTTACATATGATAATAATTACAAATTGCAATCGAAATAAAAGGTTTAGAGACATGTATTCATTACATTCCATTTTACTTCATTTTGTAACCTAGGAGAGAGAAAGAGAAGGGAAGAGAGAGAAAAAACCATTTGTCAAAAGTTCTAATTCCCATGACAAGTTACACTGTAGAGTTTTAAAAAATTATTTACATGTGTCAAAAGGTTCCAAAGTGGTTTGGCAACCTGACGAGGGTCCCACAACCTTCTATTTTTACATTTTCTTACTAGCTACAAAACGTTCAAAATGGGCTCGGAGGCTAAGAAACTGCTTCCAAAAGTTTTCTCTTGATGAGAACACACACCACGATTAAACTTATACGTGTCCACCTATATACCAGGAGTTCATAACAAATGACAGAATTTGGAACTAACGAACGGTTTATGTTTGGCGGCTAGTTTTCCGGGGCCACTAGTCGTAGTTGACCCAGTTTGCAAAAGAACAAAATTTAGCTCGAGAGCTCGGAAATCCATGTAAAAAAAAAGACGTTCGATGGATGAACGTGCAACAAGAAACTTCCTACAAGCTCCCATATGTAAGGATAGTTCTTCAGAGTCAGCGGGATTGAGAACTAGAAAACCATTTTCAAATGGCTACTAGTTTTTTGGAGTGACTAGAAGAATTGGTCCAATTTGACCTTGTCAAACTATGACCGGAGGCCTACAAAATGGATTTTCCAAACTATACAGAAAAGTTTTTTTTCCAAACTGAATGTTCCAAGTAATTAGTAAAAACACTAGAGGTTTACGAAGACGGAAAATAATTTCTCTATCCAGGTTTCAAATGGAGGTTCAAAACGAAAGCCAACTTTCTAGATTTCACTTCCTACCACTACAAAACAATGTAATAGGGCTCCTATAAGAGCGTTAAAAAGATCACATATGTTCGTTCGAGGTCAATCAAGAGGTCAAGGTGACTCCTCACATAACAAGGTACACAAATGAAGCTTAACATCTCATTTTTAGAGTAACAAAGGGTGCTTAATGATTCTTTGAATAATGCAAAAAATATCTATTTAAACCAGGAGATGATCAATGTTATTACTAGGAAGTCAATTTCGTCTGGTCAATAAGCCAATATTGTAGCAATCTAGTTGGGTAGGAAGTTTTCTAAATCACCTCAGAATGAGGGTGAAAGTTCATGTTTTAATGCAAACGAGTTATTTTGACTTCGTGAGTTATGACATGACATTTCATTGTTTTGCAACGAGTTGATATAAACATTTAACTGTAATATAATCCTAATATTTTAAAATTATACCAAGTTATAAATGAAAAAATAAAGTACGAAAAAATAAAGATGAGGGGAGGTGAACCATGCTTGGGAATGAAGTCCGTTGAAACCGTGAAATTCAGTTCAGCATCTCCCTTACGCATTTTATCGAACAGATCATGAGCATCCGCAATTTTTACCATTTCACCTTTGCTCGAAATCCTCAAGCTTCCCCAACGAACCCATTTTGCACCGAACCAACAATAAAATAATATGTTTAAATGGTGTTGGCCAATACAGTTTGCAGCTCCCTCAAGATAGCCAGCATGACTAAGAAATCCATACACACCCGTAACCAGTCTTATTGCAGGCACAATATAACAAGATTTGGTCATGCAAATACTAGAAATCCCTCCATTGGAACTACAATATTCTATCTACTACAAGAGAATAATCTTACATGTTTGGGTATATTCCAAATGACTAGCAGATCAGTGTCTAACCTGCTCAGCCCAATTTTCAGTTGTAGCACCTTGGATTGCATGCAACACGTGGGAGAGTAATACCGGAGGAAGGTGAACTTCCTGAAAAAAGTGCCTCAAAGAGATGTGATCCAAGTAGATGGCACGACAGGGATGAGCATAACAAGACCAGTAACAAAAAAAAATGACCCAGATACAACATGGCCAACTAACCACCGCTCCACAAGGAATTATCAGCAGAGGTCTGACTTTGCAGCTTTAGAGTATAGAATATTATCATCAAATGAAGAACCACCCTCCACAAGATCTCCCATCTCTTCTCTTATGTGGTGAGTCAAACTCACATCATGGCAACTACAATGTATTTTACATACCATTGCACCGTTCAACATATGTCATCCCACACGAGGCTCCACCAGAATACTCCACGTGGCCAGCAACATGGCACTAGCAGGCTACAGTCCAAGCTAAGGCAGAGGAAGAAAAAAAACAAAAAAACATCCTAGCCAACACAAAGTTGTGCCTAGCCTCCACAAGGGTTTCAAGCCACCACCAAACCATATGCATGGTGTTTGTACGCTGAAAAGAAATCCCACGCATACAATAAGAGGGGAAAAACAACTGGCATACGGGCAACAACAGGAGACTAATTACATGAGACTTTAGAGGAATCTCTCACCCCAAACAATATTTATCCACTTGTAAAATCATTGATAAATTATTATGCAAGGATGCACTGTACACATTTTTATTCAAACCTCCAAATGTTAATTATTATGAAAAGATGCAATCAGATCATATGCTTCTCAATCTGCGTAAACCGTAGCAATTTCATAGGCATTCAAAGTACCCCATGGACGTCTCTGTACTAATTCGGATGAGACTAATTACAGGCTGCCATCAAGAGCAAGGGAGGAAGGAGAAACAACGATCCAAAGAAAAAGGATAGTGCATTAGCAACTGCATTTCAGACTGTACAAAATAAAACCCAATAAAATACAAGAAAAGACTACCTCCAGCCCATGAAGTACGGTATAAAAAGAAAACCGTAAAATAACCAGGTGGCCAACAGACTTCACGCACCCATTAACTAGAAGACAAGGGAATAAGGAATCCAATGATAGGAAAAGGATCCCATGTTTTGCTCATGCCAAGCTTGCCACATCAACATCTAACATGGGAGACAAGGAAAGTGGAAGTAGCAATAATTTCATCCAAAAATTATCAATTTAAAAAGGCATGCATGTAGGCTCATGGCTGGAGTTTTCGATCAAAAAAATAAAAAAAATAAAACATGAATACCACTTCCGCAACAATGGAACCACCAACAAACAAGCTCTCCTTTTACGCGACTCGAGGATCGATCGATCGGAAAGATAAAAATAAAATAATGTAAGGATAAATAATATTAATGTTGATAACATTTGATGATAGAACAAAATCATCGATCGACATACAAAATAATAATAATAATGTCGTTATTATTGTTATTTTTACTGCACAAAAATTTACTAACCATATTAATAATGATCACCTGTCAACATTGAGTAGAATAATAATAAGCATAAATCGACAATTCAATATAATAATTATTATGTAGATGTTCCTTCTAGCTGGACACGCCCCAACAACATCAAGACATCATTAAACCACCTATAGGATTCGAGAACAAGATTTTCCTTAACAAGGTAATTGAAAAGGCACTGCGGAGGCCCTCCACTAGCAACATCGGCAAAGACACAGACACGGGGAGGCCAGATGGGGAGGAAGGGCGCTAATCATTCTTTGTGACACAGTCAAGGTCAACTAACAATCAACAATCTCACACCCACCTCCTACCCTTGATTATCAACAGGGTGATCAGAGAAAGGCTGGGGTAATGTTGAACAAGGCATTACAATTTCACTCCCCCATCCATTCAGGTGGTAGTGTCACTAAAAATACAACTTGAGGTGATATGCGGAGCATGTAAAGACATTAAGTGTCCAAGTCCCCTTCCCATGTTGAATTGACCCTGTAGTGCACTTAAAATTATGCACCATTTCTCCTTGGATTATCCCTAATATGTAAAGGGGAATAGGGGGACACAAAAGTGTGTTCCCGTACATGGATGACTGGTTACATCACTTAAAGTGATAATTTGTGTGCTAGGAGATGTGCAAGCTTACCCCTCTCAACCTGGTTCCTTTCACATGACGAGAAGAACCCATGGTGAATTCTTGAGCATGCCATGTCTCCTTGGATTGTCTCGAAGTTGCAAAAGGGACAATGGGTACACTAAATTGTGCTCCCCCATCAACCCCTTCTCTTCACAACTTTTCATGATAAAATTTTACACCTAGTGAACCTCAAACTTGCATGTTAACTGAAAATTTTGACCCCTCGTCATGATCATACCTCCCACAATGCATTTTCAAGTTGATGGTGTCCCCTTGGATTTTACCTTTTATGAAAAATATATGAGGGACACCAAATTGTGCTCTTCCATCCATTCAGGTGGTTGTGTCACTTTAAACACAACTTGAGATGTTAGGTGGAGCCTGTGAAGACTTTAAGTGCTCATAGTCCCTTCCCATGATGAGTTGACCCCATTCCATACTAGGAAGCATGCCATGTCCCCTTGGATTGTCCCCAAGGTAAAAAGAGGACAAGGGGGATGTAGACACCCCAAAATTACTCACATATTCCCAATATTTTCCTAATACATCCAATTATGCATCCATCTATGATTGATTAATTATATTGATTAATCATGTGTATTTTACCCCTTTGGATTAATTAAATTAGTCCTTGGTACCCCTTTTGCTAGTTTAATGATCATTTATTAATTAAATAATTAATTAATTAGTGTGCACATCCTAGTCAAATGCCACTCAGATTCTCAGTCAACAGCCACTTAGACTCCACATCCTCATCATATTCAAATACACTTCTAGAATATATAAAGAGGGGGACAATTAAATTACGCGTACAACCACCTTTCCAGATGCAACTTCTATAATTAATTCCATTATTTCCCTTGAAGGTCCTGGAACTATTGCAACCTCCTCAAATGTTATTTTTAGAATGTGCATTCAACCCATTTCAACCAATTTGTAAACAATTTTGTTTCTATAAAATGTAAGCTTACACTGTTACAAACTCTCTTAGATTCATAGTACAATTGCTCTGTCAAATTTCATTCCAATATATACATATTAGAAGCTCCCAAAATTGTGTTAGTAACATTGGACAACCCACATTTGGAGGTCATTCAATAGAATCTACAAATTAGTTATTTTACAAGGTTACACATCTTCAAAGCTCTCACAACCTTACTCGAGTTTGTTTGGAAGGGTACATGAGGTTTGAATTGTATTTGTGCATCTTCCATTTTAGTTTAGTTTTCCATAGTTTACATTTTGGCACGCCTAGTGGGACTGCACCCATCTTCTTCCATTTTTGTTTGATTAATTTGTTATTGGTTTATTTTGGTATTTTTGTGTTGTTGTGTGTGTTGTACAGGTTCGTGGTAGCATTTGGAAGTAATATTCAAAATCAACACACACACACACACACACACACACACAACTTATTCCTCATGTTATAGGTTTTTGCTATAATTGTTGAGTGCAAAAAAATAGTTTTACAACTTGTGTCTACATGTGATTATCCTCCAAATTTAACTTGTATTTAGTTATAGATCTAATTGTTGGGGGTTGATTTCTAGTTTTTGCTCAACATATATTTGAGGGAGATTGATTTAAATTTTTTTATTTTTCTAAGCCACATATCTTGTTGTAGATTTGTTTTCCTTCAAACACAAAACAGAGGGAAATTTTTTTTTAACAAAAATAAAATAAAATAAACGTTGTAAAACCCTGCTCCCCCCTTACCGATCCCCTCCCCCCTTCCCCCCTACCTAGCTAACTCAGCCAAGCTGAACTTCACCTCTCCCAAACTCCTGATGACCCTGATCCTCCCCACCCTGACCCCAATGAATCACTGAGCCCATGACCTAACTCCCCCCTAACTCACTAAGCCTAGCCCACTACCTAGATGCCTACCCGTGATCCTGCGATCCTGTAACCTAGAATCCTAACTCGCCTGACCACACATAGCCCTAACTTGACCACCCCACCCATCCCCGCAGACCCCTCCTCAACCACTTGGCCACCCAAAAATCTTTGAAACCCACCCTCGAGCCCACCCAACATCGTTCCCTCCCCACACAACTCTTCCCAGAGCCCCGAATGACCCCCCAACACACAACACTAGTGCTAATCACCCTAACTGTACCAACCCCCTCCAACGCAACCACCCTGCACTATCCCCATGGATCCCTATAAACACCCCCCTCCCCCATGCGATTGTGAACCCTCCCTACTAAGCTAGCTCACCTCCACATCATCCTGAGCTCTCCCTCAAACACCCCCCACTGTAGCTCCATTTTCGTACTCTGCTTAAAAGCCTTGCACACAACCAAACAAACCACAAAACCAATAAGTTAGCCTGCATAAGCAATCAACACTATGTTAGCTACGTTTAGAGTTTTTATATTCTTAGGTCATTTGGTTATAAAGTTTAGACTATAGTTTACGTTTATATTAATTTAATTTATAGTTTCATTTATTTTATTTTAACCTTTTTCATTCTTATCTTTTTAGATTAATTTAGTTAGATAATAATAATTATGGTCATTTTTGTAATTAATTAATTAGTGTAGTTAATTGCATCTAGTTTTTTAACCTCAATTACAACTTTTAACTTATCTTTTTTTCATCACTTTAACTACACTTAGACTAATTGTGCAAATTGATCGTGTAGGGTTCTTGAGCATTTTTGGTGCACTTACTTCGCCTTTTTGAGATAGTTTTGTCAACATGTCCTTTCTTCTGACCCCTTATTTTTCTTAATTTCTCATCAATTTCATTAACAAGCCTCATCGTAGAAGTTTCTCAACTATGGTTATTGGATGTTCCAGTCCAATTTTTATCACTTTTTATCCATTTTGCACATGTTTAATTGTTCTTGTATATTCGCTAACTCTTTGTGACTATTCTTTGCTTGCATTTTTTACTGTCATTTTTTTTAGTTTTGTGAGACTAATCATGAAACAACCACACATATGTTCTTTCCTCATGCTTCTTAAGAGATCTTGGAAATCAGAAACGTGACCATTTCTATTTGTTTTTGTGAATTAATAATATTCAATTAATCAAATTCAACCCACGTGTATGCTCTTTCCTCACGCTTTCTAAGCAATCTTGTAAATTAAAAACCTAGGTTCGCTTCTCTTGTCTTGTCTTTTACCTACCTTATGCGAACATTATAATCCTTACTTATAGGACCCGCTCTCATGAAGGTTGATAAAACACTTAAAACTACTAACTACAAGGTTCCTTTGATCATGAGCTTTAAACTACTCATTCTTGTGTGCAAGGAATTGCAGCTAAATAAGATAAAATAAACTTTTTTACACATTGTATTTGTAGGTTAAAATAAGAGGAAAAAAATTTCCACATAACTATGGGAAGTTCCTTAACATAAGATATAAAACTCATTTTAGGATTACCACAGGAACCCCAAGGGTCCAAAGTAGTTGTAAAATTGAATGAACTGGCTGACGAAATGAGTACCCCCATCCCAACTGTCTAGTAAAACCTGTGAGATTAGATTCACGGATACCCAGTAGTGGCCATCCCAATGTGATTCATTCTGAGAAATATCTATTCTCAGGGTTTCAAAGTGTCTAAATTAAATCTGACAACTAGTAATAGCATTGTGCTCACTCGAGCATACTGCTGACACATAGCTGAGTAAACCACCTAGGAAGCCACACCTTGTCCAAGAAAAAATAAAGTAGAGCCCAACTTCCACAAACATCATTTTTAATTTTTCTCACATGTTACACACTTGTGTTTCACTTTCGTCATTCACATTTTCTCTCTCATCTACCTTGTTCACTTTGTAAACGTGTCTAAGTCTTGTTTTTCCAAAATCCATATCCAAACTTGACCACTTTCATTCTTCTTCACTAAGTATTGACATCGAGATACTCGCTTTATCACGGTTAAGCACCCTCATGTTCACCTTGATCTTTCATTTTCGTAAGTCTTAAATTTTCACACTTATATCTTGTTCAACTCTAAGCATTTCATCTTACATCGTCACATTTCACATCCACTTTGTTAAACTGACGACCTCTTTCATATATCTCCCTATCATTTCACATCCACTTTGTTGAATTGACACCCTCTTTCATGTCTATCCCTATCATCTTACATTTTCATACTCCGTAATCACTTTGTTGCATTATCTAAATCCTCTTCATTATCATTTATTCACTTCTCTCTTTAAATAATTCATGTTTCTTTAGTTTGAGATCATTAATCATGCATTTCTTTCCCTTTATCTCTTATCTCTACTCTTGTGAGATTCAAACCTTCTCACTTTCATTTTTTCACTTTGTGTGACGACATTCACTTTTTCATTGTTTAAGTGCTCCCATTTCTGTGTTATTGTCTCCTCTTTTAACACACTTTTGTTAAGAGTTGGCATCATTTATAATCTTCCCAAGTCTCTACTTTTAACATAAACCTTGTTAAAATTTTAGAAAAATCATCACCTTTCCTAAGTCTCTTCCCTTAACAAAATTTTTGTTAAGTGTTGAGCCTCTCTTATTGTGTTTTAAGTCTCCTCTTGTCATGCTTAATTTGTCACAAGTTGAGCACACTAACTTATTTTGTCTCTTCCATCTTTACGTTCACTTTTTGTAAATGGCTGTGAAGTCATTCAAACCTCTTCATCTTGCTTAACACTCATTTTTTTAAGAATAATATAAACTTACGCTTCAATCCCTCTTCCACCTTAACATATCTCATTTTTTAAAGTGTTACGAATTCCACCTTCTTTGTAATGAAATTACTTGTATAATTCAGATCATGAGCAGAAATATGACACTAAATAACACAATATTCTAGAATAATAATCTCAATATGTAATTAGAATAGCTTCGCCACTTCGAGGGGGAAACCTTCAAACCATGTAATAATACTCAAATTCTCCAAATGATGATGAACTACTACCTACAATCCCCTATATATACTACTCATATGTTATGGCCATCACCAAGGCTGACCTACTAAGCATGAGAAAGTATAAATGATATGGTAATCCACAATTTGGCTACTCATATCCTAATACAAGCAATAGGTTAAGGGCGTAGCATTCCCTTCCCCTTCAAAGAAACATTTTCCCCAATGTTGAGAAGCTTTGGGTGCTACTGCAAGAATGTCATATCTTCCCATGTTGCATCTTCATTGTCCATATTCTTCCACTTGATCAGGTACTCAGTAATAACCCATGTCCTCAATCTTTTAGTGCATGTTTGAAGGATGTATTCAGGTTCCAAGATGACCCTCCCCTCCTCATCGAGCTCAGGTAACACTATTTTGGGTTGATACTCTCTGTCCAATTACTTTCTTTAGGCAAGAAACATGAAAGACTGGATGTATTCTGGTTGATTGTGGAAGTTCTAATTTGTATGCTACAGTACCAAT
Source organism: Taxus chinensis (assembly GCA_019776745.2). NCBI lineage: Eukaryota > Viridiplantae > Streptophyta > Pinopsida > Cupressales > Taxaceae > Taxus > Taxus chinensis. Next base: position 256,682,140 of record CM034151.1, on the reverse strand, counting down.
CTTCTGCAATACTTGATAGGGGCCATAATACTTCGGTGAAAGTTTGTTATCCTTTTGTTTTTGTTTCAAAGACATTTGCTTATATGGTTGTAACTGCACAAAAACCCAATCACCAACTTCAAAATGCCTTCTTTCCGTGTGATGTTGATCAGCCTTTTGCTTCATGCAGTTTTGTGCCATGACGAAGTTCTCCTTGAGACTAGAGAGGACCTCTTGTTGATACTGAATGTGTTCTTCTACTTCTCTAACCCGCGGTTGTCCTCTCAATGATGATGTGATGGATGGTGGATGGTACCCATAGAGTGCCAAAAAAGGAGACATTTTAGATGAAGTATGGAATGAAGTGTTATACCACCATTCTACAAGTGGCAACCATTGGACCCATCTTGCTTGTTTATCTGATGTAAAGTAATGAAGATATCCCTCCAAACACTTATTTACAACTTCTGTTTTCCCATCAAACTGGGGATGATAAGAAGAGCTATGAGCTAACTGAGTACCCAAACATGAGAATAAATTAGTCCAAAAAATTACTAGTAAATATAGGGTCTCGATCACTTACTATAATCTTCAGTGTCCCATGAAGCTTCTAAACTGTGTCCATGAAGGTGTTTGCTACCATGCTTGTAGAAAATGGGTGTGCCAAGGCACAAAAATGAGCATATTTGGTGAGTCTATCCACCACAACCATGATGACATTTTTTCCTTCAGATTTAGGAAATCCTGTGATTAAGTCCATGGAAATCTCTTCCCACCGCTGGCTAGGAATAGATAGAGGTTGTAGAAGACCTGGGGATCGAACTGTTTCACCCTTATTTTGCTGACAAATTGTGCATTCTGCCACAAATTTTTGGACATCCCCTTTGAACCCTTCCCAGAAGAAATCTTATTTGACTTGATGATAAGTCTTCAAGAATCCAGAGTGGCCCCCTACTGGAGAAGAGTGAAGCTCAGATAGAATCCTATTTTTAAGAGTGGAGTTCTTACATAGGTATAATCTATCTTTATACCATAAAGCATCCCCTTTCAATATAAATTTTTCAGACATGTTTGGATCATTCTGGAGATGATGAATGAGGTTTTTTGTGGTTGGGTCATTTATCCATTTGGACCTTGCCTCATCTATCCAATCTTCCTGTAATATGGATATGGCACATAACAAGGCTGCAGTTGAGTCATCTTTCCGCGACAGAGCATCCACAACTACATTCTCCTTCCCTTTCTTATAGATAATCTCAAAATCATATCCCAACATCTTGGAGACCCATTTTTGTTGTTCTTAAGATGATAAACTTGCTCCAAGAAGTATTTCAGACTATCATGATCTGTCTTCACTTTAAAGTGTCTTCCTATGAGATATGGTCTCCATTGCTTTACTGCATGAAGTACGGCTAGCATTTCCTTCTCATAAGCTGGCTTAGAAATATTATTACCTTTAAATTGACGGCTCAAAAAGGTAATAGGATGGCCTTCTTGCATGAGAAATTCCCCCATACCCACCCCTAATGCATCACATTCAACAATGAATGTTTTGGAAAAATTTAGAGTAGCCAAGACTGGAGTGGTGCACATGGCCTCCTTTAGTTTCTCGAATGCTTTGGTTGCATCCTCACTCCAATGGAAGGATTCCTTCTTTAATAAAGCTATGAGAGGTGCAGCTATGCTTCCATAATGCCTTACGAATCTTTGGTAATAACCTATAAGCCCCAAAAATCCTCGTAGATTCTTTAGGGTTTTTGGAACCTTCCACTCCATCATGGCTTTGATCTTATTAGGATCCACTTTAACCCCTTCATGAGAGACAATGTGACCCAAATATTCAACCTCCTTGAGTCCATGAGAACACTTAGAGGGATTTGCATAAAGTTGATGTTGCTCAAGGGTTTCCAAAACCTTATTTACATGATGCAAATGTTCCTCCCATGTTTTGCTATAATTCATCAAAAAACACTAAGACAAACTTCCACATGAATGACTTAAAAATAGAATTCATCAAACTTTGAAATGTAGAAGGTGCATTTATGAGTCTGAAAGGCATTACCAGGAACTCATAATGGCCTTTATGTGTCTGAAAGGCAGTTTTATGAACATCCTCATCCTTGATTCTGATTTGGTGGTATCCTGAATGAAGATCAAGCTTTGTAAAATAAACAGCACCATGCAACTCATCAAGCAAATCATCAATAAGGAATAGGGAACTTATCTTTGATTGTGTACTTATTAAGTTCCCTATAATCAGGACACATGCACCACATGTCATCTTTCTTTTGTACCATCACTACTGGAGAAGAATAAGCACTCTGACTATGGTGGATGATTCCTGCTTCCAACATCTCTTGTACAATCTTCTCGATTTCACTCTTTTACACATATGGGTACCTATAAGGTCTGATGTTAATCATTTGACTTCATGGTAATAACTGAATAGCATGATCATGATCTCTCTTTAGAGGTAAGCCCTTTGGTATATTTTTAAATACAACAGAGTATGCATCCAACACTACTTTCATATCTGATGGTATAATATCCTTAGAATGATGAGCCTCCAATGAAAAGAGTTATGCCAAAAATCCCTCTGCACCCTTTTTTAGCATTTTGTGCATCTGATGAGAACTTACTATTTGTGGAGACTTTTCTCTTAAGCCTCTTAGCTCAAAAATCCTTCCTTCAGAGTGAAATCGCATGAACAAGTCTTGGAAGTTCATCTCAATGGTTCCCAAAGTGGTAAGCCATTAAACCCCTAACACAATATTATGCTCCTCCCATATAAATGGCATACATGGGACTATTTAGTATGTAATATCCCATGGAAAGCTTAATGCTATGGCATTTTCCAGAAAAAGTAACAGTACCTCCATTAGTAATCATTACTTGACATTCAGGAGCTGGATAAATGAAACAGTTTAGGCATACTGCTAACTTATGATTGATAAAGTTGTGAGTACTTCCTGAATCAATCAACACTATGACCCTCTATTTTTAAAGGAATCCAACCACCTTTAGGGCTTGGGGGGTGCTAATACCTAAAATTACATGGCATGAGATCGTTGGCTAGGATCTCCTGACTCCTCCTCTGGCTCAACCAAGACCTGTGACTCTGCATCTTCATCCTTCTCTTCATCTTCCTAGGCCCATCAATGTAGAACAACTTATTTTCAGCACATTTATGTCCAGGTCCAATTTACTGTACAGTTAAAACATAACCCTTTTTCTCTTTTTTCTTTAATTTGTTGAGGTTTCAATCTAACTGGCCAAGGGAGTGTTGCGGGCCAAGGTGTTGTGTGATCTTTGGTATTTAGTGAAATTTTGTCTCCTACTTGAAACAATTTTCTCCTTTACCCTTGTTGCCATAATCATAGAATCATAAACCTTATGAGGATTAAACATATGCACCTCATGCTCAATTTGATCCTTAAGACCCCCAAGAAATAGGTCATTCAAATACTCTTCAATAATATTTTCCACCTGCAGAGAAAGGTTTTAGAATTGATGAATGTAATACTTAACAAATCTTGTTTGTCTCAACTTTGCTAGTTGGATGAAGTAATTCTTTGACACACTAGAACTATAGTTTAATTGCAACTCTTTAGTGAAGATTTTCCATGTAATATTGAGACCAATCTTCTGTCTTTGAGCACATAACCATCGATACCAGATGAATTGGTCAGGTTCGAGATACAAAGATGCCATGGTCACCTTTTGTCCTGATGGAATCTAATCCAGTTTAAAGAAATTATCCATTTGGTTGATCCAATTGAAAAGATCATTTCCATCAAACTTGTGCATCTCCATTTTTGGAAACATATTCTAGGCCTGCAGAGTGCTTGTATTTGCATTGGGCATGCTCGAAGATCCACTCTATCTCATGCACGTCTATTAATGTTGAATTGAGGATATCCACCTTGGTTAACATAGAAGTATGATTACCCATCATATGCATACTGAATTTTTGCATGAACTCCTCCAATCTTTGTCCAACCCTATCCACATCTTCTTTGTTGGCCACCCAAGATTCGAGGCCTCTCAGGTTAAACTCAAGTTGGCTTACCTTATGGTTCGTCGAAGTAAACCCTAACCTTGAGGAAACTGTAGTTACCTCTGCTGTCTCCAACTCCTCAACTAATATCTCATCCTTTTCCAATGTTTTACCGAAAGTGATGGGATTATTTTTGCCTCTCATGGAAGGCCCCGCCATGATGCCCCAAAATAGTAGGATTTAGGGATCAAGGTCAAATTTTAGGGTTTCAAAGTTTTGATAATAATTATGTCCAAATATAAAAAAAACTTAAAGAAAAAACTCGAACTAATTTTTTATTATGATTCCGAAAAAGTAATGAACTTGGAAAAATTCCACAATTTGCAGCCTAGGGAGTGATTTTATGAAAAATCCTAAATTTGTAATAAATTTTACAAAATAAATTTAAAAAGTCTGAAATTTTTAGGTAACCTTACTCGAAATTTTTCTCAACTCTGGTAAAAATATATCCAACCAATTCTCTTGGGTTTCGCAATATATGGTGGAAACAAAAAAATTAGGGTTTTTTGCCCTAATTTTGGCCCAAATCGCAACTCTGATACCACTTGTAATTAAATTACTTGTATAAGTTCAGATCATGAGCCATACAATATAACAAAAAATAACACAATATTTTAGGTAAATGAATCTCAATATGAAATTAGAATATCTTAGTCACTTTGAGAGGGCAACCTTCCAAAACATGTAATAAGAATCAAATGTTCCAAAATGATGATGAACTACTACCTGCTAATCCCCTATTTATACTATCCATATGTTATGGCCATCCCCAAGGCCGACCTACCCATACTAGCATAAAATATAAATGAGATACATAAATATGAAGTTATGATAAGCCACAATTCAGCTACTCATACATAAATGTAAGCAATATGATTAAGGGCATAGCAGTCTACAAGAACTGTTATCACTCACTTTGATTAATATTCGATCACATTCACTTTGTTAAGTCTCTTCCACCTTATCATCACTCATTTTTTAAAGTGTTGCAAAGTCCCCCTTTCATTCGTCTTAACACTCATTTTGTTAGGAGTTAACCTTTTCACATCTATTTTTCACTCTTATCACTCATTTTGATTAAGAGTTGATCTTGTCCACCTTTTCAAGTCTCTCTTCCCTTAATAGCCATTTTTAACTCTCATTTAGTTCCGATTTAGAAAATAAACTAACAATTTTCACTTCTTCCCTCTTAGAATGGAAAAGGATGGAAATGATTTAAAAAAGCTTCACTTGAGACTATCCCTCTTGAGTATTAGGAACATCTACATTTCACTAAAGTGTGTGGTACAAACATAAAGAGTCCCTTAGTTATGGCCATTTTATGTATTCATCTTTTCCCTAATGTTGACTTTCAACTTATACAACTTTCTTTGTCTTCCATTCCTTATTCCTAATCGACTCTTGTTTAGAATCATAGACATCATGATTACTATGTGATGTTTATTGTGCAACTGTTCCAATATTTATCATCAATTATCTCTAGATGAAGAGGATTCCCGAAGAATTATCCTATAAAACAAATGTTAGGTGACACTTGTACGCCAAAACTAAGACCAATTCGATGTCACCATACTCCTTGCAGAGGGATCAATATACGTCGTTCTCGCCTAGCATGTGATGATATAAAATGTACACAACCATAAATGATAACCACGACCTTACAAGACCCTAAGATTGTGTTCTGATACTTGGGTCCCTAGCTTGACTTGATGTTGGTAATGTGAAAAAGTTTGATATAATAAAGCAAACCTATGGATGACTCGTCCTCTAAATCCCAGTGCAAGTATCTTGATAAATCTCAATGGAGTATTGGAAAAACTTTGCTTGTGATTTATCCTCTACTATTTTCTAAAAATGTTATGATTCCAAAGGTATGATAGAATGCCCTCTTTCATGAAGAAATGAAGACATTTCAAAAATGTGTTCTGGATACTAATAACTTGAGAAAAACCAAACATACGAATGTACCAATCACCATTAATCCCATCAAGAAAATTCATTATTCAAGAGTGGAAAATACATGAAGGACACCATTTCAAGCATGCTAATTTTGGTCCATACCGTTTCAATATGGATCTTATGGCCCTTCCTAGGTACTTTGGTATCATATACATGTGTGAATAATCTAGGAAATGGAATTGTAATGTGTGAGGGTATAACTTAATTTGATGGAGTCATCTGACTGTTATGTGAACAACTAGGTTGTTTGTGCAAGTAAAGATGAGTGAGATATAGTGAAATATAACATGATTGGAAAATTTGAGCAAGTATGGGATAACACAAGGATTTTTGTATAATCTGTGTTGTTGCAAGACAAGAATTACCAAAATGAGTGTCTACAATTTCCCCCTTTAAGTATGGAATTGAAAATTGATGTGCTTAAAGGAAAAGTCACCTGAGTGTGTAGACACACTTTGCCTTCGCTAAGAGCACCTTGGGCTTGTGCTAGGAATTCGTATTTGTTTTGTTTTTTTTTTTTCTGATGATGAGTACCTGTAGAGAAAACCTGTAGTCAATGTCCATAGTATAGGAAATCAAACTTTAACATGAAAATATTGAACTTAGTGTGAAACTAGCAATATGTAAGTTACAAAAGCAAAACAAAGGAAAGAGTACGCCTGATTATTTTGTGAGAGGGGGGAGAGTACTCCCACTATTGTTGCAATCAGGTATTTGTTGAACTTTGTGTCATGGAAGGACTTAGGGGTGATCATTCCCCAATTGGAATGTGCCAAGGAGAATGGAAAGAAATGTGACTGCACCATGTACGATGAAGAGAATTATATGGGGAGTGTTTCAGTTGCTCAGCATCCCTCTAAAAAAATTTGAGCAATAGTCAAGCCTACAAGAATAATAGTCACTTGGACACTTCCCAAGACCCATGGATAAGTGTCACTACTTTCAGACGAACATGAACCTAATTGGCATTTGTAAATGATGGCACAACAACCCTACTGAGGAAATTTTATCCTGCACGTACCCTTGGTGCCACCATAATATAAACTATAATTTGAATTTTGTAATTGAAACTAAGTGAAAATCATATAAATGTCCCTAAGAAATTGTACCAACTAAGAAAATTATTGAATCTACCTCGAGATGGAAGCATATGGAATGGGCCATAACGTCCATACGATATGGTCCTTGTTGTAAATTTTTGTCCATGTATATTTATTGGAAAGTAGTGTTGTCATTGATGTCAATAGGTGTCATTGATGTCAAAAGGTGAAAGGGACATGGAGGTTGATTGATAGTGTCAGTCAACATTGTGTTGTTTGGTCATGATAAGTTGTTTGATGAGGTGGCATGGTGTTTTGAGCTGTCTTGAGCAGTGTGATGGATTGCATAGGTATCACGTATTGCAGTGTTGTGGTGATGTTGTGATGATGTAATGAAGTGTGTTGAAGGCTCTTGAAGGAGGAAAAGAGTTACAGATTCATGAGATGTGGCTCATCAATTGATGATGTAAGCATGGTAAAGATGTTTGGTTAAGAGGGCTAGTCAGCAGGATGAGGCATGCCATGATGGAGTATAGGTATGTAACAAATGGATAGGCATGGTGAGAGCATGGGGATTATGTGGATCAGGTGTAGAGACACCCACAAGTGTCTCAGAATGTAGGTACAAGTCTAAGTCCATGTTTTCTAGGTCTATACTAGACATATTCTTAAGCCCTAAGTGACCAAATGAGGTGAGATGATATATTTCTAAGCTATGTATACAAATGTGAGCATCAAGGAAGATGTATTAGGTTGTTCATCAAGGTGTGGTCAAAGTTTTAGGTGTTATTTTATGGAAGAATAAGCAAGAAATGTGGTTTTTGCCCTCACCGAGTCAACCAAGAAGTGAGAAATAAGAGCTCGAAATGGACTTTGATTGTGCTCGTTGGCATGTGTAAAATATGTATGGCGGCCTAATATCTTCATGGTAAGTTATGGAAGGGTCCTAATATGATGTTCCATACATTAGTTTTTGGATTAAGGCCTCAAGCTTTATGAACAATTGTTAAAAAGCTAGTGATGTCTTAAACCCTTCTTAAACCCTGAAGCCAAGTATGTGAATGAAAAGTCACGGGAAAGGAAAGTTGATCACGCATTCCGCATAATGGATTGGTTGAAAAGCTTTACGATTGGACTAGAAATAGCTACAGAGATTCCTCCATAAAAACTATAGATGGTATTTAGGTAACCATGACAGTGGTGTAAATCTGCAACAATACTACAAGTTTCTATGGAAAAAGTTGTGTTTTCTCGTGAATGTTTGAAAATTCTGGACCAGTTGAATAAATTGAGAAAATTCGGGAAGTCAAAGGTTATTTCCACGATGCAAAGAAGAAAGTCACAGAAGCTAATTTTGATCCCTTAGGATTGAACTGTTGACTGTACAAGGCTCGAGAATTGCAAATTATAGTTTTGTGGTCAAATGGGACTTTTCTTCAGTCGATAGTTTTGTGGTCAAATGAAAAATAGTACATAGGTTGTGTTCCATGAAAAACTAAGATTGGATAAGAGAAATATACAAATCTAGCTAGTCAACATTTAATGTCTGTGACTTTGTACATTCTTTATGAAATTATTGATTTCTATGGAATCATTAAATATTGGAGAAGAAAGTGTGTTCGCCCACACTTGTATGGTTCAAAATCCTAAAAAGATGAGAAATTCATGTTAAATGGCTGTTGAATTAATGCATAGAAAACAAAAAAATATTTGAAATGTAGAAAGAGTAAATATGGAGTTTACTACATGAGGTCAATAAACCTAGATTCTTAGGAGAGCTATTGAAAAAGTTGTACATGACACACTAAGGAAGTGGTCAGATGTCTATATAGAGACAACTTGATAGCTACAGTAGATTGCTCAAGTGAGAAAATGAGATATTCGAGCTGAAAGAGCTATATAAGAAAATAGAGAGAAGAGAAAAACAGATGGAAGTTGGAATTAAAGATATAACAATGTATAACCAAATGTGTGTCTTACAGACACCCTGTTCTCATTTCGCAACCTAACCTCACCACCTAAACCTTGCACAATTATTTATTACTTACCTTATAATTAATAAATCCACAGTGATCTTCAAACCTGCCACCTCATTTGGCAACCTCATCATGAACCCTAAACTAACCTAATTAAGACCTATAACTTGGTCTACATCCACACCCATGTAATTACCCCTCACCCGCCAAAACCAACCTAATAATGACTTGACCAAGCCCACAACTAGTCTCTCGAGAGAAAAGGAGGGAAAGTTGGCTATTTTACTAAGTTTGACTTAACCGACATCGGTGTCCTACTCGATTGCCGTCAGTTACCTAAGTGGTACTTTTATCTGGAATTTCTTCAAGAGAGAGACAAGTGAAAAAAGAGATTTTTGCAGAAAAGGACATCAAGCCCAAGACCGCAACTGAGTAACTAGAGCTTACAGCAACACTCATCCAAGCATTGGGAGATGAAGATAGCTCATCTTTGAGTCAGATCATCCCACCTAAGCCCTATGTATCTTCATCAAAACTAGTAAGCAGTGTCTTGTACGTTCTTTTAATTTCTGAATTAGTAATTATAAGACTCCTAGATCTACTACCCGGTAATTCTAAATCATTCCTCTACCCTGAAGAAAGGGAGTCTTCTCCATCACCCCATGGCTTATCCCTAATCAGAAAACACCATAGCAATAGAAATTAAAAGCCCCTAAATCACTGCCCCTACCGATATTGGTGAAGCAACCAGTACCGGTGTCTAACCGTATTTGTACAGTGACCGACATCGTGACTCAAACCAAAACCAGCCTTTATTGCTTTTAATGAGGGTAATTAAAGTGTATTATTATAACTTCTAGAGTGTTAATTCGTTTAAGAGGGGAAATGACCACCTTAGATTCTATATGGGCCCAGGCAGCTCCCTCATTTATTGTCTAACTACAATCTAGTGGTCTTGTATTCTTACTTGCAAGTAGGTCCTTTACACCTAAAAAGGATCATCTTCGCAATCGATCTGATCTCTTTCTACGGTACACGCACACCCTCCCAACATTCAACAAGTATTCCTCCTAGCCCTCTTAAGTTTGAGTGAGCAAGGATAGGAAGCAACTTTGGAGAAGCATTCTGAAGCGAAAGAGAGAATAACAAGTCAATCATCGATTGAGAAAAAGAGTTGTGAGAAGTGCTGAAAAACACATTTCAAGGTGATAGAAAAATAATCATAATCCATTGTGTGCAATCTTGTTCTAAGTGATTAATTGGTGGGTTCTTAGCCATATATGGGAGGGTGCTCCTTGGTTGTTTGCTAAAATCTGTGTAGGGTTCAGTTTCTCTTTGAAATGTTTGGAGAATCTGGAGTGGGTACTTCAGGGTTTGAGTGAGTGCTCAACCGAAACCATTGTATGCTTTGTAATTGGTGCTTCCTACTAAATCATAGGTTTCAAAGTGGTGTTTTCTCTGAAAGTTGGGTTCCCAGTATAATTTTTGTGCTCCTGTGTTAATGGTTATATTTTGTTTAAATTCTCATGGTACATTATTGCATACTTCTAAAGAATTCCGGATTGACATTGATTGTAAAAGTTTTAATTCACATTGATTCACCCCCTCTTCTCAGTTCTTATGATCTCTAACAATTGGTATCAGAGTGAATCCTTTTAACATAATCTTAACATCTTCAAGGATATCCTCTCTTCACAAGCATGGCATAAAATTAGGCACAAGGCTATTTATCACTGTCAAGATCACCTCTCTTCACTAAAAAAACTAGGCATTCTAGAGAATATGGATGAAAACATATCTTATGTCAATGGTTTTGAGATTTGGGAATGTGTTGAGAAATGATACAATACTCCAGCCATGATAATCACTTCTTTAGCAGACAAGGCAGGTTATGAGTGTAACTCAAGAGCCATGAAGGTCATCCTATGTGGCCTAACTAAAACATAGTTTTTTAAATTAATGCACTGCACAATAAAAAAACAAATTTGGACCAAACTAAAAAGAATTTATGAAGGAGATGATAAAGTTAAGTTAGCAAAATTATAGACATATAGAGCTCAGTTTGAGAATATGAAGATGAAAGATCATGAAAGTATAACAACCTACATACAAAGAATAGATGAAGTTATAAATATGATCAGAGGCATAGATGAGATTTTAGAATAATTTTTCATAGTCCAAAATATTCTAAGATCTTTCAAATAAAAATATGATGCAAAGGTTTTAGCTGTGGAAGAAGCCAAAGATATGAAGACTCTCACAATTGATTAATTACGTAGTATTATTTCAGCATACAAGATGAGGACTATTGGATCCAAATCTACCAAGAAATAAGTAGCATTTAAAGCCAAGAAGGAAACTCAATCCAAACAAGAAATAAAAGAATCAAATTCAGAGGATGAAGTTGATGATGAGAAGATTGAAGCAATGTTCATAAGGATATTAAGAAGAGGTTCGAGTAAGTACAAAGGAAAACTTCCTTTCAAATGTTTTAAGTGTGGACAAGTAGGCCACTTCACTGCAAAATGCCCAAATAAAAATAAATAAACTCAATCTGATTATGATGAAGAAATTCACAAACAAATCTAGAAAAATCTAAACTTTAAGAAGAAATAAGGAAAGAATAAATTCTTTAAGAACAAAAAAAAAAATCTATTCAAACTAAGAATCGAGTGAATCTGATTCAAACAACCCATGTAGCTCTAAAAAAGAGGATGATGAAGCTCAATATGAATTTTTTTTTTATGACTATGGATGCATATGAAGGATGCAGTTCAAGAGGAAAGAATGTAGTTGATAATGAAGAATCTAATGAAGAAGAAGCAAGTGTAAATATGGAAGCAGAACTAGTTTTTGCTCTTGAAGAACTGAAACTGTGTAGGAGGAATAATCAAAAGCTAAGATGTACACTAAAATATTATGAAGAGAAAATCCATGTCATTGAGAAAAGACAAAGTTTAAAAGAAGAAGAAGAAACCAATGAGCTCAAAGAACTAGAAACTCGGCTAGAAAATATTTCCATCTCTTACACATCAAAGGAAGATGAATGCATGAAACTAAACTCGGAATTGTAACAATTAAGGTTGAGTTAGAACAAATAACCATCAAGCTAACAACATATGAAAATATGGAAAAGAGCTCAAATGCCTTAACTGATATCTTGATTAGTCAAAAAAATACAAACGACAAATTAGGAATAGGTTTCAAGGAAGAAAGAAAATAAATGGATCCTACAAAGGATGAAGAAAATAAGACTGTATTAACACCGAGCATGTCTTCTGTGATAAATAAAGAATTCATCAAATCCACCAAGAGAAGGAATACTGCTCCCAGAATCACCTATTCCATGAGGTACACACACTCTTTATGTGGTTATTACTATTCATGTAATCAGTTTGGGCATAAGGCTACTAAGTGTAGAATATTCTCTAGAGGCTATAGAAGAAACTTTGGCCCATCTTACACCAGACCGAACTTTAATGATGTCCACCATAATTATTACAAGAAAATAAATTAAGCATCAACAAGTAAACAAGAACCTCCTAAACAAAAAATTTGGGTGTATGTTGTAAAGGATAAACTCAACAAAGGAAATGAGTCTTGCTTAGTAGTACAAACCATGTTTTATGTACAAAATGAAGATAAAATATAATATCTAGTCTTATGATAGGTGATAAAAGAAAATTCATCTCTCTAAAAAACAAAGCATCGGGAGCTATTAGATTTGGTGACAAAAACTACCAAACATAGTTAGAAAAGGAACCTTGAGTCTAGATAACGGGAAGAATATCACTGAGAATGTTTTATATATTGAGGGTCTCAAGCATAATCTATTTAAGTGTAAGTCAAATGTGCAGGAAAGGATACAATCTGATATTCCATGACAAAGGTTGTGACATTATCAATGGAAAAATAAGAAAGAAAGTTGTAAAATCCAAAAGGACCAAGAACAATATGTATGTTCTAAATAAAATCAATAAAGAAAAATGCTTCATAAGTAAAGTTGATCGCAGATGGCTATGGCATAAAAGATTAGGAAACATGAATTTTTAAAATATGGTGAAACTGAGTGCTAAGGGTTGTGTTAAACATATGCCAAATATTATTAAACCAGAAAATACACTTTGCAAAGCATGCCTGCATGGTAAACAAATAAGAAGATCATTCAAGTTAAAGGAATGCTCTACAACCAGACCTTTGGAGTTGACTCATATATATCTTTGTGGGCCTACAAGAACTGAAATTATACAAGGTGATGTGTATTTCATGTTACTAATATATGATTACACCAAAATGACATGGGTAGCATGTTTGAAGAAAAAATCAAAAACCTTAGACAGATTCAAGAAATTCAAAGCACTAGTGGAGAATAAGAAGAACAAAAAAAAATCAAATGCTTAAGATCAGATAGAGGGGGAGAATTTTGGTCAAATGAGTTCGATGAGTTTTGTGAAGAACATGGGTAGCATTTTGAAGAAAAAATCAGAAGCCTTAGACAAATTCAATAAATTCAAAGCACTAGTGGAGAATGAGAAGAACAAACTGATTTCGATGAGTTTTGTGAAGAACATGGAATTAGAAGACAATTCTCAGCCATTAGGACACCTCAGCAAAACAAATTCATTGAAAGAAAGAACAAAAATGTACAAGAAATGGAAAGAAGTATGTTATATGAATCCAAACTCCCAGATAGATATTGGAGTGAAGCGGTACATAGCGGTCTACATTTTAAACAGAGATCAATTGGGAGTAAACAATGACAAGACACCTTTATGAATTGTGGAAAAATAGGCCTACAAATATGAAACACATAAGATTATTTGGAATTAAATGTTACATTAAAAGAGATGAAGATTATTTGGAAGTAAATGTTACATTAAAAGAGATGAAGACAACTTGGGTAAATTTGACTCTAGGTGTGATGAAGGCATATTCATGTTCGGAATATTAATTAGTGCTTCATGGATTATAACAACTTTACATAGTTAGTATTTTTGGTATGAGTAAACTATAAATGTAATATTAGTGACTTGTTTTAACAACCCACGTATATAGTGAGTTGTTGGAGAGTGGTTATAGGAGGTTTCCTATTTTATAGGAAACTCTCCCTTTATATATTTGCTTTATATCCTGAATTGAATAGAAGAAACATTATAGTATATTTTTGGTATTATTTGAATAAATTTGTGTTCATCTTGCATGCAATATGAACCAAAATAATATTTGGTGTCAGAGCAGGTGCATCATCTACCATTGGGAAATTCTCCAGTCCATTTGTTCTACTACGAATTATTTACATTGGCCAAAGCAATTGGATGAGTAGAGCCACTCGTGAACTATTCCTTGGAGATTTCTGCATCATTTCCAACCATGTTTTTAATCATTCTGTGATTATTATGTAGTCAATAATTTCATATTAAATCTGATGCAAGATAAGTCTATACAGATTGTAGGAGCATGAAAATATAAGATTTGCTTGAGATCTATAAAATTCCATGTTTTATAGCTAATAATCAATATATCAAGAAAAATAAAGGGTTAGTGGCAATCCATTAAAGTGAAGATCTTCTTGATCATTAATATATTGCAATTCTGACAATGCTTATGTGTGAATCTCCCTCACCTACATCATGTTGCCACATATGAGATACACTCATTACCAAGGCATTAGCATAGAAGAAACAATTTTGGTTAGAATAGAGAAGAAAGGTGCATGATATTATTTTTCTTTAACAGTCTAACTCTAAATTCCACATGTGATATCTCAACATACACATAGTTTTCCTTCCAACGACATGCATCCATGATTTTCATTACTGATTTTGTGCCGTCGTAGATCAATAAAGGTAATACTGGCATGATTCTCACAATTTCTATATTGGCTCACATGATTTAGCTTATACATTGAAAGTTTTGTTTAGTTTTGAAGCTTGCATGCAAGTTATGATCTTTGGGAAGGATCTGTAATATAACAAGAATATTGGATTGTTTATTACGGGCGTCCTAGTCCTTGTTTTGATCAAAATCATTTTCTTAGCCCCTTGGCGTCTAACACTTCCTATTCCATTCTTGTCTTGTCAAACTCAAAGGAGGACATGTTGTAGCTTGCATGACCTAACTTCAGCTCCCATCTACTCAGCATACATGGACACATTTTTCCAGTCTACTCAAATCCTGACAGATTTTGCCAGTATAGTTATATCTGCAAAGTGCTCCACATAGACTCCAAAATGCCCTCCTAATCTCAACATTGCTCGCTAAAGACTGTATCCTCCTCATTCCATGTTGTATAGATGAGATATTGGCATCGATTAAAATGTACATCTAACCACTCAAACTTCGAATCGTGTTGATCCATAACTTATTGATTGCGAACTAGGTAAAGATAGTCTATATTTATTGGTGTGTTACCAATAAAAATTATTGTTACCATAGAGTTTTGGTCTAGATTATTGTTAAAAAAAAATTAATCAAAGTCAAGGTTTTGATTGCATTGGTATTGTTCAACAGTGATCAAGTTTCCATATGTTTATTATCATCTTTTCATGTTTTTCTTATGTGTCCGAAGTGTATTATGTAGTGTGTTGTGTTCAAAAAGTCATTGTTTCATTCGTCTTGTCATTCCATTCAAAAAATAAAAGAGAGAAAAGTGTTCATTGTCATATAATTTTGCACTATAATAATTATGTCATTGTTTTGTCAAGGTTAGTAAAAATAGGTATTTTTAGGATAGTTTTATTAGTACAAATATCAAGTGTCAAAAATATTATGAAAATAAAAAAATTGCCTCACGTTTCAATAATTAGACACATTTATCTGATACGCGACACTCCATACATGTGGGATAAATTGTAAAATGATCTTCATATCTCAATTCAGATGAGTTAGCACACATGTCCTGGAAACATGAGGAACTAGAGGATGGAGGTGATCAAACGCCCTCTCGTCAGTCACCAAAGAAGAGATCGCCTATAGCATTGGTGCACTTTTTTTATAATATTTTAGTTGTTTTACTTTGAAGATGTGTGTCGATAAACATGTTGACATTCCTTTCAATATTGAAAAGAGGAAGATGTGCATTTTGAATAGAGACTAGTCTATAGGAGGCAGCTAAACTGGAGAGATCCTTTGACTGCAGAGATTCTTTGACTGTCATATGGTTCTAACATGGCGAATCCAGTCGTGAAATCTAGCGTGTCGGGACTGGAAGTGAAAGCAAAGACACTGTTGAGTTCGGTCTTATGTGGGGTGGGAAGTTGGGTCGTTGGGTGGAAGTGGTGATCATCGGATAGGTTTCCTGTGGTGACGTGGATTGGTCAATGCAGTAAGATCCAAGCAGCAGTTAGTGCCGACCTAAGGGATTATGCAGAGGGATATAATTCTTGTGTCTAGTTTTTCGATGTTCTTATGCCCATGTTCGCGGCTGAAGGGGGGAATGTTAGGAATGTTAATTATTGTTCATGGATTATAATAATTTTAGCTAGTTGAGGTATTGTTGGTATGATGGTGACAATTAAATGTAATATTGATGTGAGTTTTTAACACCCATGTATTATGAGTTTTGGAGAGTGGTTTATAGGTAGGTTTCCTATTTTAAAGAAAATCTCCCTCTATATATTTTCTTTGTATCCTGGATTGAATAGAAGAAACATTTTAATATATTTCTGGTGTTATTTGATTAAATTTGTGTTCATCTTGCATGCATATGAACAAAAATTAATGTCCTTGGTTAGTTTCAAGCGGAATCTGGACGGGTGACCTACAGATGTGACAATAAGAGGTTCATAAGGTCTTTAAAGAAAAATGTAAGTAGATGATTATTCCAAGTCCAGCATTGAGGACAATGATATCATGGGAGTAGGCAAGGGAAGAGTAAGTGAAAGCAAATAGAGGCAGTGGGGGCCCACGTGAAGAAGTAGATG